>JAQJVL010000023.1:3874257-3961757 GCA_035578905.1 Stictocephala bisonia
AAGCTGAGTGTTTTGCAAGTAAGAAATTGAAATCGGAATGAACCTATCTCAAACAGTAAGAAAACTATAGGGTATTCCGTAAACGTCAATATTTTCCACAAAAATGGCCACCATTTTGAAATGTGTCATGATAAATGAATTTTGTTTTCATCAATGAGTTTCTTTCAACAAGACCTTTAAAATGATGTATTATTTGCCATATGTTTGCGTTTGATAATTTTGAGATTCGAACCCATGGCCCCTAGTTTTTCAACACTCTTTACGAAAAGGTTGATGAAAACATTTTTAATGGACTCCCCATATGCAATATAGGGGGAAAGCATTTTGTTTTAGGCCACTAGACCAAACCGTTCTCCTGCTATACATGCTGCACGGGTGGTCTGCCTCACCCTGTATAGAAAATATAATAATTGTAATGATACAAAAATAATTGTAATGTTGCTCAAAATTACCCTACCAGAGTTCTAAGTTGCATAATATGTGAGACCCAATTAATTACTGTCCAAATGAACATTAAAACATAAATTTTAAAAGAATAATAACAATTACTTACAGAAATAATATTAACAGAGATAAAATATAGACACAAGCTATGACAAGAAACATTCTTCCTAATCAATTAAAGTAAAATAAATAAATATGTAATAAGTTTAAAAAAGTGGTCATTATACTAAAAAGAATATTTTTAATATAGAAAAAATCATTCAGTGTCTAAAATGGCGTACCCTGAATTTAACCAAGAAATTCCCAGGGGGAGCCTCAGCTACTGGGCTGGTCGCAGGTGGAGGATAGCGAATTTCCACCCTATCATTGATGGTGTGGACAGCTGCAAATAAGGGGAAACCCTAATAAGCACTCCCGAACCGAGGCATGCAGGGGCAGCTGAAGTGTTCAGCTGATGGGAGTAGTGACCCCGTGGTACCCTGAACTCAGCACCACACCCAACATTACAGTTACATGACTATGTCTCAGGGACTAGAAGCAGGCATTGAGCTGCCAAACTGTGGGTACCTTGACCCCAGGGTTTCTGAGGGTACAGTTGTTAAAACCAGGATGGCACACCGGGCTGCCAGATAGTACAGGGGCCCGACCTGGCCTCACCAGCATGTGGTGGCTGCCCTATCAACTGACAAAAATCCCAATCCTGTCTACATTGCTTGTTGGTGACTGGAGACTGGGTGGGACCGTGTAGATGGGTTAGGGGGGCACTTCTGAGGCCACAGGGACCCTGGGGGGCATGGGAATGCTTGCAGGGAGGTCGCAAAAGGGTCATGGATGGTCCTTGAGACATCGACACTGACACATACATAACAGACATGGACAATTCAGACAAAAAAAAAACAACAATGGACAGCACAACAAATAGAGAACACTCAAGCGTACCAGAGGAGAGTGAGCAGCCTAGCTCAGTGGTTGTAGCGCTAGAACAAGGCGGCGAGTCCTCGGACCCTGCCCAGACTGTAGGCATCAGGACTACGCAGGAGGCCTTTGAAGCCTTTGTGCGTGAGTCCCAAGCAGGCATGGAAGAGGACGAAGATGCCCTCTTATCCTCCCCAAACCCTCCCTCCCTAGAGGTACACGTCTGCAGCAATGTGTGGACTCGCTGAACCTGGGGGAGGAAGGGAGGTGATGTCGGTGGCTCAGAATCCGGAGAAACCTGGACCTGGGACACTTGCTGATCCTCGAGGTAAAAGGGAAAGGCCCAGTGGAGCAGAGAAGAGGAGAAGGAAGAAGGTGAAGGCCGAGGATCTGGTGCCAGAGGCATTGGGGAACTAGGCGAGTGCTGAAGGCAACCCAAAGTACACATCAGGGACCTCTGCTGACGCCCGGAAAACCGGTATTAAGCGTGGTAGAGACAAGCAATCGGATCAACCAGGCTTAAAAGCCTCCCCGACTGGAGAAGGGACTTGGGGGCAACCTAGGAAAAAGCCTAGGCCCCAGGGAACCACTCTAAAAGAAGATAAAGAGGTGAGGTGCCCAAAGGCTTCCTAAGCCAGAGTTGCGGAGGTTAGTCTGAGAGTGGCCATAGTCAGAGAGGGTTTCCCTCTGACTAAAATTGAACAGGAGACGCAGCTCCAAGATACACAGGTGGCATTGGGCTTGGAGGTGGACAGGCTTCTTGGTGAGGTCTGGCTGTAGACAATACGAGACAAATACCTGTCGAAGGGTGCTGTCGTGGTGGTCTGTGAGGACCAGTCCACTGCGGACTGGGTTAAGACCACCACTCCTGAAATCAAGCTATGGGAGGGATCCGTACTGAAGATAGTAGGTATGAATGCACTCCCTAGATTCAAAAAGATATTTCTCTAGGTCCCGAGACCCCCTGGCGAGTACAGAGACTTACCTAAAAAGACTCTCCCATCTCAACCCAGGCCTCGAAACTGAGTTGTGGAGGACACTGGACCGCAAGACACTGGAGACACATACGGGCGTCAGACTTGTGGTCAAATGGAGGCCCAGCAGAGGAAGCTGTACTGCGGAGTAGGCATGGCTATGGTCATGCTGCCCGCAGGAAACCCCTCTCAATAAGATAATGAACACTCAGATCTGTAGGGTTAGGGCTTGACTTTTTAGGTACTAACTATCTTTGTTTCAGTCCCAGGGAAAGCTACCGCCTCGACGGTAGAAGCAAGAAGAAGTTTGGACTACCCAGAGGTGGAGGGGGACAGACGAACGAAGGGCTGGACTGGAGGAGGAAATGGTACAATACAAGCCAACCTCAATCATTGTATTGAGGCCTCTACTATGCTAACTAGAATTATAAGAGAAGGAGGGGTTAATGTTGCTCTGATTCAGAAACCGTGGATTCGGGATAACTACATCAAGGGTCCTACATATAGCTTCTATGGAGGATTGGGTGGGATGAAACCGTGGCAGCCATTTTGATTGCAGGCATAGACAGTTGGTCCATACCAGAATTCTGTGGAGGAGATGTAGTTGCGGTGAGTATTAAACTGCAGGAAGGCAATGGCATAGGGAGGAAACTGGTGGTTGCATCGGTCTACCTCCCATACGATAGGACGATCCTCCCACCATCAAGGGAGGTGGTGGCGTTGGTTGACTACTGCTGGAGCGGGAACCTTGAGCTCGTGATAGGCTGTGACTTTAACTCTCACAATGAGGTTTGGGGAAGTAGTGACACGAACGAGAGGGGCCTTGCTCTTGCAGAATACCTGGGAGGAACCGATCTTTTGGTACTCAACAGGGGTAATCTTCCAACCTTTTCGAACATTATTAGGAGGGAGGTTATAGACATAACTATGGCCTCAGCCTCAATATTTCATGACATTAGAGACTAAGAAGTATCGCAGGAACCTTCGTTGTCAGTTTTTCAAATTTTGGAATAATAATTAATGGTTATTGTACCAAGAAAGCCCAAATGTGCATCTTTGGGGTGATTTATTTATAATTATAAAGATAGTTTTAAATAAAGAACTACTTGGAATGTGTCTAATAGCTGATGTAAAGATATTGCAATCGAACAAAAATCAAAACTTTTTGACAAAACGGCCTTAAATGATCATAAACTCTTAAGTGATATAACAGAATATCTGCACAAAGCTAACTATGGTGTTGTAGATAGTCATCCAGAAAAGAATATATATTTTGGCAATTGCATTGCCTGAATCTTATCCAAGGATATTTACTCTTTACCCTGTCTGTATATATTATCACTTAGAAGTTGTTTGCCGTTTTGACAGATTGAGATTTTTGTGTACTAATAGTAGTAATTAGTTCTTGAATTTCTTGACAGCTGTATTTTGTAGCACCCTTCAATTTATATACAACCCACTCTATAAATACATTTTCTAGCAGTGTTTTTAAATACAATAGTTGGATGTTGTAATTTATTAGGAAATATAGCTGGCCAAAATGATTTAGTGTTTACATTTACTTACTGCACTTTTTTAGTAGCCAGTTTTGTAGCATAGATACCAGTATTTATTTTATATATGGTTCAGTTAGTAAAAATTGCATTTAAACTAAGCATTATTTCTAGTTTTTAATTAGAAATCTTTTAACTGCCAACATTCCATAGTTTACAAATGCACAAACCAATTCCAATATTTCCCTAATAAGATATAAAAAATGAATAAATAATAAAGATATAAATAATTCTCAGTAGAATTATTATTAAGTCAGTGATTTTCATGTGACACTGTACTTTAACAAAACTGTACATGTAAGTGATAAGTGTTGAAAAATATAATTAAATAGGCGTGAATGTAAACATTTCCAACGTTTCCTTTAACATTTAAAAAGGATTGTTTAAATAAAACTTTTAAGTGCAACATTTTCAGAGTTTTCATATTTTTATATTATTATTTTTTATTTCGTTAACTAAAGATAAAAAAGAAACCTGTATAAAAACAAAATCAAAAAACAAGAAATTTGAAAGTTGTTTTACAGTTTTCAACAAATTAGACTAAACTGGAAAAACTTGGGGAATAATAGTTGAACTAAAAATGGTTGTAGTGAAAACAGTTATACAGAATCAAACTTAAATTAAAATAAAAAACAAGGCCAACAGATGTAATCCAGAATAACCTACAAAATGTTATAGTTGGCAATAAGGAAAACAAGAGTAAATTTAAGGCCTTGATGAAATGTTTTCTCATTTAAAATGTTTTAAAGCTATTAGAATTTTTAATCCCTGAAAACAGGACATAACTAAACATTCAGAATTGAATAAACTGCTCTCAAGAAAAAAAATTAAAAAGATAAGGACGCATTTTTGAAATGTACATACTGATTAGCATCTTAGCTCTTGCAAACATTGAGTAAAAAGTAAACAGAGGCGAGGTATTTCTTTTGAACTCAAAGAGTGATATTTATCTTGAAAAAAAGAATTACTGCTTTTTATTGATTTTATTAGGTCAATATGCAGGTTGGTTTTGGGGAAGCCTGTCAATATGTACTTTGAGTATGTGGGAGGGGCTGTCAATATGCAGGCATGTTAGCTGTGAGAGAGCCTCGTGTTTGGGTGTTAGGAGGGCCTGTCAAAATGTATTTTAGCTGTGAGAGAGCCTTGAACTTTGGGTGGGTAGGAGGGCCTATTGATACATACGTTGGTTGTGTGGGAGCCTATTGGTATGTACTTTGGGTTGGTGGGAGAGTCCGTCAATACACACAGGCTTAATACATGGACTACAACCCTTAATAAAAACTATAAAATCAATGCTATAACTAGAAGATTTAATCAATCAACTGTTAAAATAATGAGCCCAAATACGTTTTTTTTAATTAAGCGATTTGAGGAATTAATTTTAGTTTAGTTTTAAACTAACTATAAAATACTGAAAATTTACTCTACAAATAGTAATGACAATAATATGAACAATTTTTGAAATTGTATACAAATCCCCATTCTTAAATTGTTGTTCACCTTAAAGGCTAGCCAAGTTTTTGTTCGTTTACTGAATGTCCTTCAAATAAATCAAAGGTCAAAATCTCTACTTCTTGCATTTTAAGTTGAGTTATTTTATATTGAGATATTCATGTAAATAATGTTAACAAATAATTGTTACGCTTATGTGATTTTAAACTTCTGTCCATTTGAACAAAAGGTTCTTGACTTAGTTGTCTAACTTTTCAGTTATTGTAGTTTGCATGATTAAACACAATGGATAAATGTCAGTTATTGTAGTTTGCATGATTAAACACAATGGATAAATGTCAGTTATTGTAGTTTGCATGATTAAACACAATGGATAAATGTCAGTTATTGTAGTTTGCATGATTAAACACAATGGATAAATGTCAGTTATTGTATGTTTAGAAAGGGAAAATTTCACTTGCTTCAACTCCAGTTTTACATGAATTTCTTTCCCTCTAATCTAAAAAAATGTATTGTTTTACGTTATCTGTCTTTTTCCTAACATACTCATTCTGAGTTAAGCTCTTAATGGTCACAGTTACGATTTCTTAGCAAGTGCTTCTTGATTTCATACCTCTATGGAATAACGTGCAATTTTTGTTTTCTGTTATTTTAGAAACAAACTATCGGTAAATTTAATGCCTGAGTGATGCCAATACGTATTGGTGATGTTCTGTCTGCAAGTCATTCTGTTTATTGACATAAGAACTTTCAGGGTGGAGCTAAAAGTAGTAGCGTTTTAATAATTAGTTTTTATAAAGGAGGTAATTTATAAGTTACAACAAATATCAGCATTTTTTATTTAGCTAATTTTGTCTAGTTTGTTTAGACTTAGACTGTAACACTAATAACGGGAATTAGCAGACTGAAGGAAGGAAAGGCAAATGCTGAGTTGCTAGACAGCAAAAAGCAAGTACTAAGTTATTACTGCACTGAGTTGTCTATGTGTGTGTTGAAATGCAGTGTTCTAAGTGTTAGAAAGTCATATGTTTGTTTTTATGAATGAATTGAACACTTCTTAACTATGTGGCCTTCAGTAGAGCTTTTGAAATACTTCTTTTATCTTGTGAAGATTTAAATAAATTACTCTAACTGCCTGTTGTTACCTTTTTAACAAATCCCGACAATTTTATTACTATAGAAAAATACTAAGAAATAAGCAATGTACTTTTTGTAAACAATATTTTTTATTCGGAACTGTTGTGTTTTTTTTAATGCCAAACATAATTGAAGCAATAAAAAAACCCTCATACTACCAAACATGTTGACCAGACTTGACTTGATATTTAACAAATATTGAACTAAAAGTTGAGCGCTGTCCATACGCAGTTGGCTAAGTAAATGTTTGGGCCTGGAAATTTCAATAGCAGAAAATTGGACTTTACATTACACCCAATCGTCTAAAATCAGCTATGTAGTTAATTTAATTAAAATATATTCTACCACAACTCCTACAGGGTAAACCTGCAGCCAGACTAAGAATATAGTTACAACTTCTTGTGGAGACAAATAAACAACTTGATTTATGGTACGGTATATAAGTAAATGAAGAAATGGATCTCGTAGATTCTATATAATATAAGTTATTGCAGTTACAATACAAAAGAATCCTTTCAGTTTCAATCGATGTAAAAGATCAACAGTTAATCATTTGATCTATGTACTGAAGTCACAGGAGTGCTTGGTGTAAATTTCAACCTGAGTAATTCTAAATACAAATAATTTATTTTGATTCCATGTTGCATGCTGAGGTAAATGTAACCATGTTACAACATTGTAAATGTAACCATGTTACAACATTGTAAATGTAACCATGTTACAACATTGTAAATGTAACCATGTTACAACATTGTAAATGTAACCATGTTACAACATTGTAAATGTAACCATGTTACAACATTGTAAATGATACAATAGTTTTACTTCTTCTAAAAAGAAATACCTCTCTACTCACTATAATACAATATTTATGCTCAAACTCTTTAGGGTGTCTATTAGACCTAAACAGTGTTGTGCACTATCTTGTAAAAACTCAAATAAGTATATTTTTATCCAATTTTAAACATGAAACTGTTATTATATTTGTCAAAACATCATAAAAAAAATTCAAAAAATACTCGAACATTTTTGTTAAATATTATGGTTTTAATTTAATTTAAATTCATTATTATTCAGTATTCATCTCTAAGACGCAGATTGTAGAGATATGGGCGAATATGAGGAGTGAATGAGTGTGATGAGTGTAGATGAATGAGTGTAGTCATTGTTACTATTAGAGTTCGACTTAGCTCAGAAAGGACTATTTATTAATAGCCCAAAAGCCAGGGCAAACTAAATTTAGAATGTAACATTTGTGTTATCTTTTTACTCCTTTGTCTGTTGAGATGTTAAATAAATAAATAAACAAGAACTAACATGACTGATTGAGTAGATATGATTAAAACTTTTTCCAATAGATCATGTTAATAAAAAGACTTTTCAAAATGTAGTTGAAATCGGCTTATTTGCCTTTAATTAATTATGAATTGTTTATCGAAGAAAAAAAACACAGACAATCTCTAAGGAAAGAAACAGAAATATTATGCAATATTATGCAACATCTTGCATAATATTTTTTGCGTCTTTCAATCCAAGGGACAATGTCACAAAGTTTGTTTAGAGAGTTCTGATATACCCGATCTCCTTGAGTTATTCTAATACCACTGTAATTGAAACTTGTCAAAAACATAAAAACATTCAGGAAGAAAACACCTGGCTGAGGCACATTTAGTCACAAATGACTTCAATCCACTAATACATAAAACTTATCTGTTTCAGTAGTGTTGCGTGGTTTTTCAACACACTTCCTGCGCAATTAAAAATAGAAGACACCAAAGAGCTGTACCAAATACTACTAAGCTTAGTTGCAAATAGATCCATTTACAACATCAGTGAATTCTAAACCTCAACAAGTGGCAAAACACACTACAAAAACAATTTTAAAAAAAACCTGTATATGTTGATTTTATATTTGAAAGCATTCTTGTTTTGATAATAAAATAAATAATTCTGTATTTAGCTGGGCACGCCTCTACAATTTAAGTATACTATATAACCATTATAGTCTGGTGTAATGTATGACATGTATAAAATATTTTCCTCTATGTCCAAACCATTATTTTTAAGATTTAAAATGATAATTAAAGGAAATTATGTTATAAGCCGACTGCCCCTGCTTTACTACAGTGTGATTCTCTACGCTTCCTTACCTTCCCTCCGTGGCTCACTCTGAACCACATTGATATAAAAGCTCATCCTGCTACCATTATCCTAGATAACTAAGTTTTATAGGCGTAGGGATACAAAGTGGTGCAATTATGTCAGAGTTAGTAGATCTTATCTTAAACATTTAACAATAAAAACCAAATTAGAAAAGCTTTTGTGTCATCTTTATGTTTTTTGTATCTGCTGTTTGAAGTGAGTTATTAGATTAAAATAATGCCAATGTTACTCTTATGGGAAAAGGAAACGTTGAGGGTCAGTTTCATCACCTTAGGAACAGAATTTCAAGAAACGCTCTCTTAGTGGGACAAAAACTAACTTCTCCCCAAATGTCATCTAAATCTCTTCAGTGGTTCTGGGGATTTTGTGTTGAGTGAGTACATCATTTTTAGATTTTATATGCTAAGGTTGTTGTGTATTGAGGATAAATAAATTACACTTACTGTAAGGGCACATTAGCTCATAATTTCCGAGAAGAATATGAGGGGTTGGACCTGGGAGTTGAAGCACTCTGAAGTATATCCTGACCCAGTTCTTTAGCCGAGTGATGAGAAACCAAGTGATATAGAAAACAAAGATACTCCAAACCCATGTCAATTCATTTTCTCTGCAAAATACCTGCAACAGAAACGTGGAAAAGAAGTTCATTTTTTCAATTTATCAACCACTCAATACTATATAAAATCAAGGATCCTAAATGAATCATAGACCAACCCAGCATCTAATATTTTAAAAATGAATGTTGGGTGGGTATTTTAAATGGAGACTTTTAAATTAAAAATATGTTATGTGTACTTTAATGTATGTCCTTAAGATAATGAGGATGGATTGGGGAAAGGATCAAGTTCATAAACTAGTACTAATTTCCAAATGACACTTTATTTACTGTTTTTTGAGTAAAAGTGAATTGACTTTATATACATATAGAAATATTTACTACCCAATGTTAATTTTGTGTTTATAATCTTTTTTTAATGAGAGGTCAATCTCCTTCTTTACTCTGCCCATTACCTATAGACTACAGATCTTTGCGAGGAACTTATTCAGACAGAGTTGGAGGCTAACTAATACAGTGGAAGGTAGAGGTTACTGATAAATCTTCTGGTTAAGGCCAGATTCGAACCAGCACTACCTCTAACCCAAGCTCAAAGTCTTAACACCTTAGGCCGCTCGACCACCAGCTCACCCAATTATTAGCTGTTTTGTGGTCTAGTCATGGAGCATTTGATGGTAGTCCTACATAAATGTAAAACAGTTTAAAACTTGTATAAACAATTTAATATTCATTACAATTTATCTTTTTAAACATATTCTTATAGTAATACTTAATAATCAACATATTTTTCTTGTTGAAACTCAGAACAACTCCTGAAATTATTCCTAGTTTATCAATTGTTTATTGCTTGAAGACAAACCTACAATGTTATTAGCCCACCCTCCCCTCATCCATGGTATTGACCACAGAGCAAGTAATACAAATATAGTGGGCATAGACTCTACTGCGTTGAAGCCGGTCGTCAACACCAAAATGACATCCTGCTCCACTTACCGTCCCAGTATGGAGCGTCGAACATGTAGTCTGCGTAGGATATATATTCTTAACTTACATATATTTTAATATATGTGTTATATTAAAAATGTATGTAAATGTATCAAGTCAAACGATACAGAACGAAAACGAATCATGAGGTGATTATATGAATTTCACGCTTGATGGTTTTACATCAACTTCTTTACCATTTTTCAATCAAAGTCTTTTTATATTATGAAACCGCAGTGAACAACATCAAACTTTCTCGCTGATAAAAATTTCTCTGGGTGAAAAATAAATAAAATTGTTGCATTTTAACTTTTTCTTGTCATTTGAATTTTGTAATTAGTTTGCTAATTATTAAAAGTATTATTACAAGTAAACTATTGGTTGTAGCAAAATTATTTTATTAGATTGCACAATATTGTCAGTTAGCTGAAAATCAGACCAACACTACTTGGTTCGGATTCCACGTAAAGCTTTAGGTCCCTTAGTTGGCCTGGCTGTTGGGATATTAATAAATTGCCCTTTCTGAGTCAGTTGAACTCAGTTAGTAACCAGACTATTTTCATGCACACTCATATCATCTTTCATATTCGCCTTAAAATACGCACTACGTTGTATAAGCGTCTCATAAGTAAGAATGTGGTATTGACCACTCAATATTTAGTGGTATTGACCTAAATGTCCACCTAAACATGTGGTATTGGCCCAGCCACCCACCCCAGTGTTTTTGACCCATACACCCTTCTATAAATACACATGCGGAGGTATTAGTGGATTAATATATTTTCATTAGACATAAAATGAACGTACTTATCTATGTACAGGATTGGGCAGTCTGGAATATTATTTGTTAATTTTAAAACTATTGAAAGAAATGTAATGAAACTTTGTAGTTATGTACATGTCTCTATACCAAGCATTCAGACATTTTTAACCTGTTTTTCACATAGCCAGGGGACGGTCCATGAAGGAAGTCTTAAAAATTTTAAATGTAAGCTTATTTTGAGTCATACCTAATTTTAAATGTCTTTGTAAAGTCCAAACCTAAGGTCAAAAGGATGACCCAGTCAGAAAATACAGCCTGTCAAATAATTTATTTTAATATTACTAATGCTTCTTTGTTATACGGCTATTTATTTAACTGTTTGAGGTCTGTGTTGTTGATTGTTAACAATCACAATGAAAGACTGTCTTATAAAAATAACTATGTTATTTAACAACAGTTTAAAATAAACTATATAGATTAATCCATGACGTCTCCAGCTAATGCTGGTCCTATTTAAATATTGGCAATTAACTACAAGATAAATCACTTAAAAATACATTCTAGCTAATGTTGGATCTGTGTCACTTCAGTGTGGGGTGGGTGGGAGCGGTCTCTTTGGGGACTGTACAACGGTTTATAACTATCAACTAGAATCTATATTTTCCGGTGACAACCGCGTCAAGGTGCTATGTACATTATTTACAAAGTAACCATGGCCGGCCACTTAATTATGACACCGGCCGCTTAAGCCGAAGTTCTAAGATTATAACTATCAACCCTATACTAAAAAGTGTAACAACTAGTCTAACAATATATTAATGGTAATTGTTTCCATGATAACAATATAGCAGATGATCATTGATTTTAAAACTTAAGAAAACCAACAGAATTACTACATTTTGAAAAAAGTGGCTGTACATTTACAATTCAAATGTAAGACTAGATTCATCATGCTAAAAACAATAAACGTGTCATGAGGATGAGAGTAAGATGAGTAAATACTATCTTATTGATTAGTCATTCCCAGAAAAAGCCCATAGGTGAAGGAATGGCGGAAGGCAGTAGGGTGAGGCTTGGACAGTGGGCGGGTAGGTTTTGAATACGTACGGTGGTATTGACCCAGCCGCCCACCCATACATGAACTGTTGGTAATGACCCACCCGCCCTCCCATACACGTACTGTGGTATTGACCCTACCGCCCACCCATAGACGTACGGTAGTATTGACGCACCCGCCCACCCATAGACGTACGGTGGTATTGACGCACCCGCCCACCCATACACGTACGGTGGTATTGATCCATCCGCTAACCCATACAGGTCAGCCCACCCTTACATGTACTATGGTATTCACCCACCCGCCCTCCCATACACGTACTGTGGTACTGACCCACCCGCCCACCCATACACGTACAGTGGTATTGACCCACCCATACAAGTACAGTGGTATTGACCCACCCACACACGCACGGTGGTATTGACCCACCCATACACGTACGGTGGTATTGACCCACCCATACACGTACGGTGGTATTGACCCACCCATACAAGTACGGTGGTATTGACCCACCCATACACGTACGGTGGTATTGACCCACCCATACACGTACGGTGGTATACACTAATTTTTGGAAGGAGTGCTACTAAAATTCTGTCTGTATGGAGCCCTAAAATACAATGTATATGTGGCATGGTTGTGTATGGCTATTTCTCAGTGATTTTCTGGTCTGCAGGGTAATCAAACATGGGTCGAATTTAGCTATGCAATAGGAAAAAAAACTGATGCATATTCAAATTGTTTTTATATTCATTTGCAGTATTTTAAACGGATTTTCTCTTTTTTCAATAAATAAAGGATGAAAACGCATACCAAACAAATAAAATAAATGTATTCTTTACGTACAGTATATTACTAATATTATAAAATAAACAAAAAACACAAATGTTTTAATTTATGTATGTCTTGTAGGTTAAATAATTTTAAATATAAAAAAATTAATTTCTTTTCACAAAAATATTCTCCTTGAGAAACAAGTAAAAATTACACACTTTTTATGTCACAAAATCAACCAAAGGCAATCTTTTACAAAGTCCATTTAGTAGGTGGTATATAATATTTATATATTTTTTTCATATTTAATGTTTGTCAAACATTTAACTAACATTTGTTAGTTCACGAGGAAGTTTTTAGTTTTGATATTAGTTGAATTTTGTCCTTGGAAAACTTATTAAAAAAAACACGTGGCTTATTTAGAACTCAACTCGTTGATTCGTCTTTCAACTGTTATAAACACTTCACCTTTGAAAGTCAATTAAATATTCCTACTTCTGATTTAGGATCGATCAATTGTATGTTTGATTATGCTAGGATTGTATAAGAGAATGATAGGAAGCCAGCTACTGACACAAAACAGGTGACTGATAAGAATTCATAATGACCTAACGCAAGAAAATTTGTAATAGTTAAACTGGTTATGTGTTAAACTTGTTGTTATAAAAAAAGTAAAATTAAATTATTTATCATTTTTTTTCTTTTACTAATTGTATACTTAATGTTCTTAGATGTCTTACGGTTATCGATGGCTCAATTTAGCGTAACGCTTCTCATATAAAATCTTTAAATTTGCTTTAACTGTACATAATGATTACTATTCTGAAATGACTTCACTTCCTTAGGAAAATGTTAACTAACTATTGCCAGTGTTTAACTGACGAGTGTAGCCCTGTAACTGCGTTTTGCAAGAGCTTTTTCGTTTTTATTAGCTGTAACTGTGTGATTGGTACTTAATTTACAGTTGAACTATCTCAAGAGTAGCAAACTGTACTAATTGAAATTAATTATAATATTTGAAATAGTACATGTTTACATACTTTTAGTTTTCGGAATATTTTAGCGTCAAGTCAAACTAGGTAACTTAGGTTATGTTTGGTTAAATTAGGTTTGATTAAAGTTCTAGAGCCTCGTTAAAATAAAGACCCAACAACATGGACTGCATCTGGCCATCTTTTTGGTCAAAATCTACACTAGTAAATATTTGTCAACCACCTTAGACAAATGATAAAGTAGTACCATTGAATTTATACACAAATACAGTTCCCATCCAACGTTTCATTTTTAGTCTCAAAATATTAGTGGTTTTTGTGGTCCATTGTGGGGCGCTAGTGTAGTCCTTTGTGAATGTAATGCAGTTTAAACCAGCTATGGTTGCGGGCCTTACTAACACAAATATTCTTATTAGGTGGAATATGTATTTCAGGTGTATATACTGAAGGGTAACACTTACTTACTTAAGTATCGGTATTATTGTCATGGCCCTTCTAATATAACAGAAGGACTTTGATATAAGAACGATTTAAGCAAATTGAAAGAGTTTATATGGGAAGCTTTACGTCAAACTGAGTTGTAAATAACTCTAAAGTCACACTAAAACATTAAGCTTACAATTATTAACACAAAGACAAAAATATAATAATACATTTTTCATTTTATTTTTCATTAAGTTTCACACATAGTTAATTTAACTGTTATTACTTCCATGCATAAAGGTAGTTACCAGCGGATATTTAGAAAAAAATCTCTTATCATTTAAATTAATCTATCCTAAATCAGAAGTAGAAATATTTCATTTATTTACTGAAGATAAGTGTTTGTATGCCAACATTATAAACTTTGAAAGACGATTCAATGAGTTGCTAAGTAGGCCTAAGCCACATTTAATAAAAAAAAAAAAAAAAAAAAAAAACGTTACCGCGGACAAATAATCATCTAAATAATATCATAAGTTGGAACATCCTCCTGAACTAACACGTGTTACTATACTTAAATATTTACCACTGACAAAAAGATTATGGAAAAGATATAAACATTATATACCACATACTAAATGGACTCTGTGAAAGATTACCTTTGGTTGACTTCATTACTTGAAAAGTAATTTTTACTGGGGCGTTTCGTTCTACGAAAAACGCCAATATATGGGTTTCTGTTTCAAAGATTTGGTCAGTAATCATAACACTTGACTTGTCATTTCATAGGTCAAGAGCTGTTCTATATGGCCTTAAGGTTTTGTAAAAAAATTGAGTATTTTTATAATTTTTTTACTGTTAAACTTGTAAAACTTCAAATATCACTCTTGACAATTAAAAAAATAAATATATAATAAAAAAACTCATAATAACAACTTATGGTGCACTATATTGGATCTTTAATAATCATACAGACCTCACTCTAACTCATTATAATATAGTAATAAACATAAAACGTAAAGTTGTGATAGGGAAGCATGTTTTGGCCCGCTTGCGGTTGTACGTCTAGAGTAGGGATGTTTGGGAAACAGACACCTCAATGCGAATTATTTGTAGGAAGATTTTCGATTAGTTTCCGAAATATTCGATCTATAAGTCATGAAGGCCTATATAAACTAAACATTTAATGTTTGTGTATTTTTTTTTAATATTAGTCATGTATGCATGGACTAAATTTCTTTTCTTTTTTTGTCGTTAGTTTTAGTGTTTATTTATTGAGAGAAAGAAAATACACTGACAATAATGGTAATCAATATAAAACGACCATAATTGAGGGTAAATCAGAATAATTATTGGTAGAAAATGTAAGTTTATATTTTAAAACCATAATATGAAATTATTAATAATTAATAACTATTGAGATAAGAGCTTTTGACACACAATTAATGCTTTTATAAAGATGGAGTAATATCTTTTTAATTTATAAAATTATCATAATACCTTTTACTATTATTATTATAAATTTAAAAAATATTATTTCAAAAGTTATTTCTGATACAAAATGTGTTCAACAATAAACATATAATTACACAACACCAATAACAATAACAGTCGTTAATGTTATTTGCAAAATAAATGAAAGAATATTTAAACTATCCAAGAATTATTGTGATTAGTTAAAAATATTACTAAGTATTTTAAATAAGTATATATATATATATAATAGTTTACTATTATTTTACAACAAGTACATAACACTTCAAACCTTTTCAATCAGTGGGATCATCCTGGCGGGTTGATGTCGAGACCTCCGCGTGGTCTGGCCTACTGGCGATACACCGGCGTTCACATTGCCTCCATTACTCACTAGGGCTTTGCGTCATCTTACTCCAACTTCACTCTGTCCCTTTATTGAGGGACAAAAAAGAAGTAACCCGAGTACGTGACCTTGAAGAGCGGCGTTTGTACGATAACACGTGTAATTTTAAAATTGGAAATTAAATTGAAATCCAGATTCGAACGTCTGGCCGTGCTATGGACAAATCAGAATCAAAATATTTTACCCTTTTTAGATTGTTTAGTTGTACTTGGTAGTTTTAAAATAGTATAATTTAGTCAGTCATAAGAAATTTTAACTGTCATCAGAAGATATGGAATATATAAGTCATAGCAGCTTTTTAAAATCTACGATTTTTTAAACACGCGTCCGGGGATTTTTATTCTTACCCTTCCCCCACATAAAAAATATGCTCCAAAACCCAAAATTTAATAATGTTAAACTAATACACCCAAGTGAGGTATCAAAATAAAGGTATTATATTCTTAAATACTAATTTACCATCAGATTTTAGAAAAGACTGTTTAGGGGCTCCACTGCTCCAAAAACCAATAATAATGGTCATACTGGTTAATAATCCTGGCGAGGCAGTGGGACGATCTTTCTCACGAGGCGACATACCGGGGTCCACAAATGGGACTGTAACAGAGTGTCTCTTGGTAAAGGCCTCAGGCCGAACTATTCCCCGCGAGGCGGTAGGCCGTATTCCACAAAGAGGCCTGTAGTAGAGTGTGTTGGTGAGGCCGTAGGCCGAGTTCCCAAGCGAGGCCGCAGGCTGAGCTTACCTCACGAGCGCAGCGTGTCTCCTAGTTTGTGTATAAAATCAATACTTTGATAAATTATGTGAACTCGAGTTTGTAGTTTGTTTACTAAGAAACTAAGAGGCTTATGAAAAATCCACACCATTGTTTCCTCGTTTAGTTGTAGGTTATGACATATAATGAATTTTAAAATTTTACTATAATTTTCAATCATTTTTATCCTAGTTAGGACAAAAAAAGTACTGAAAATGTAACTAGTTCTCTTTCACTGTGTATTGATTTTACACTTTCATAACTCAAAATATGTCAATTTATCCCATTATTACTTTAATATAAGGTTGAAAAGAATGTTTTCTAATAGTTTTATAAATGTCAGAATTTTAATTCATCAAAAAAAGTTCCTTTAAATTTTCTGAGACGGCGTTATTGTACTCACGTCTGTACTTTTGCTTAAACCCAATAGTTTTTTGTCATGCTGCTTTGTTATGGTAAAATTATGACTTTTTAAAAACTTTAAAAAATTCATAACTCTAAGAATACACATTTTTAGAAAAAAGCTCAAAGCTCACTTTCGTCTTAAAATAGGCCATATTGTATAAGAAAAATTAGTTTGGGGTGAGAAAACAATATTTTGATAGTTCGTTTCTTTAATTTGTTTAAACAACTGCATTTTAAACAAATTGTAGCACTTTTTTAATTTTTAACAAACATATTCGGATTCAGTAGACAAAAAAACGTGAGAAAACATGGCTTATATCTATTGCATTCGAAAAGGATATCTAGCGTTCTAACGAAAATAACTTTCCAAAGTTTTGAATCGCTACATCTAATAAACTGTGATTCAAAAAGGAAAAAGAATAAGATCATTGTTTGTAGATAATTGTACGATCTATAAATGTTGTTGCAATCGTCTACAAGACATTTGCAATAAACGGGTTTTTATTACCTTGAATAAAATTGTTAATACATGCTTAGTCGCCAAGGACTTTTGATATTGTATTTGTAATGCTGAGTATATGATATCTGCCAATTTTCGCTGTATCTGACTCTTTATTAGCTTACCCCCACTTTCATGCGTATTTTGACTGGTTAATGTTAAACAAGAAATAACAAATCTACAAGATTTCAATTGCTAGAACCCACTGAATTAATAAAAAAAATAACAGAAAACAAGAAATCGTAAAAAAAATGTAAATGAAATAATTAAGTGGCCAAATTAATTAATCAAAAACGGCCTGAGAAATCAAGAACCTAACGTTTTTAGATGTAATTACATATAATTACAACCAAATGAACAAACAATATCATAAGAACTGAACCAGCATTGGTTCCAAGGGTGGGAAGTCGCGTCTTATCTTTCATCTGGAGTTGAAGTGGAGGTGAACAAAGATTAGCAGAAATCAGTTAATTGAGAGCTCAAATAATCGTGGGAAAACGATTTAGTGGCCAAGGTCAATGGTACGTTACAAACAACCGTTAGCTAATCATATTTATTGAAAACTCTCATTTCAACCAATGTAAAACTCATTCATGGTCACTCATTGCCGAAACAGTTAGTTAATCTATTACCATAGAGTAATTCTAGGCTCACACAGAAGATAGTGCCACATTTACAGCCTTTTAGACCTTCAAATGTACATATACTGTACATAATGGACCAAAAACGAAAGTAAATAGCAAATTACAAAATACTGGCTTTCTTAGCACATTGTTGCTCGTTTACTTGTTTCTGCCAGCCACATTGTTGCTAGTTTACTTGTTTCTGCCAGCCACATTGTTGCTAGTTTACTTGTTTCTGCCAGCCACATTGTTGCTAGTTTACTTGTTTCTGCCAGCCACATTCTTAGCACATTGTTGCTAGTTTACTTGTTTCTGCCAGCCACTTTCTAAAAGAAAATTTTAATAAAACTTATATTAATTAATACAGCCTTATTGTTTGAATATTATTTAATTTATATGTTTAATTAATTTATAGTTATAATTATGTATCGTACAGTGTACTCGAAATGTCCTAAAAAGATATGTGCGACTCTGAGGGGCGAATGAGTGTAGATGAACGAGTGTAGTAGTGTAGACTAAGGTCGACTGTTCCTCAGAAAGAGCTATTTATTGATAGCCAATAGCCAGGGCAACTAAGGGACCTACAGTTTTACGTGGAATCCGAACCACATAGTGTTGGTCTGATTTTCCACCAACTGATAAGCCTGACTCAGTTCGCTTCCCTACACAGCATCTGAACCTTGACTACCATCCAACATGGACACCCCATACCTCTCTAGTAGAGTCCACACCGATGGCAACCATAGAGAGTGTTCGATCGAAAATTATTTTTGAAATTTTTTCAATGAAATTGTTTGTCTTGTTAAAAGTAACAAGTGTGTCGAGAGAAACAATTAACAAAAAGTTTTACGGAGATGTGGCTACCTAAAGTGGCTAATTTGGCCTTCCTTGGTTCCTAACACATGATCAAACCGTGCGATATATATTATTCAAATTTTGAGAATATATCGGACAAATAGTACCAACCAACCTATAGGTAATTAAAACTAATGATAAAAAAATTGTTTTGAAAAGTGTAAGCAACTATTATTTTATAACTGACATCTGAACAAATTTCGAGTTGATATTTGTACAATAATGTTTAGCCGGAAAGTAGATTAATAATACATAACATTTTTATTGATAAAGTTTACAATAAATGAGGGAGTTATTCTCCTTTGTGCTCGGGACATTCAGCAAGAGTGCTGTTACTCTCCCACATTGATGTATATAGTTTACTCTCATGCCAAAAGCAAGGCAATCACTCTGCTACTCGTGGCGACAGTGTCAGCAAAACTTTCAACTAAACTCCATCCAGCGCCGGCCTTAACCGGTCGAACGAACATCCTTAAGAAGACCGAGCATAGAACCTATCGCCTACAATCTCCTCAACACTTTGTACTCATGTAGCTGGGGGTTTTGGACTCGTAGCAATTTGTTTGTTTACAGATAATGTGAGAAAATCTCCCCCATCTGAGAATAGGGGGTTGCAGTGGTAAGTCAACACCCCCCCCCCCAATTAAAAAAACTATCCTCTAAAGAATACGACAGTATCAGTTATTAAAAATTCAAGGTAATAACAAACCCATAGTAAATGGCCTGCGAACAGCGCATGCGCAACAGATTTTGTTCTTCACCACGCACTGACATATGTTCTTAGTACAGTCATTGTTAGAATCATGGATAGTTGGACATTGGATCTTCCACTGACTTATTTGATAAATTGAGTAGTATTGAAGTATTCTTAATGATTTACATGATAGTGTATTTGCCAGTTTCACCAACATAATTAAATTTACTCTAAAGCAGGCCCCACACTATTTGCGAATACGGCCGAATATTCAGGACGAACATTCGTCTTCCGGGAAGGCAGGCAGGTCGTGAAGGTGTAGCAGGGAGCTACGGCTGTTTTAGGCCACTAGGGAAATGAGAAGTGTCTAAGCGTTGGGGAGTGGGCGAGAGGGGATTATGTCAGTATAGCGTCTGTAATGAGTCGTGTCAAGGGTGGCTAGTGGTTGGGGGGGGGAGTTAGATGGTTGATCAAAAGTGGCCGTGAATCAGGTGGTGGATGGTAAAGTATTGGCTAGTGGTGTAGGGTTCGGTAAAGTACTCCTGCCAGTATGGCCAGTATGGGGGAATCAGTGGCTTTGGCAAGGCTTTCTTAAAGTTGGAAAGGTGGTTATGGGGGATGATGGTGAGGACTGGATGGGCATACGTGAGTATGGGGCGGATTACGGCGGTGTAGAGAGAGGTGAGAGCCCTGGCAGAGCACCCCTGGTGTCTGTTGTTAAGGAAACGGAGGGCTTTGAGTCGGGCTGTGGTGGTCTTCTTGGCTTTTCGGAAGTGGGGTAATAAGGAGAGCTTGGAATCCAGAGTGACTCCCAGGTACTTGCAGGTTTTAGTCAGTGTAAGTATGTTGCCTTGGAGGGTGATCGGGGTTTCCTGGTTAACATAAAACTTCCTGCCGTTGTAGTTAAAATAACAGAGCTGGGTCTTAGATGTGTTGATCCTGATGCGCCATTTAGAGAAGTAAGTCAGGTATTCATTAAGTATTTTGGTTAGTCGTCTACGTAGTATTTCGGGGTTTCGGGAGACGCACCAGAAGGCCGTGTCATCCGCGAACTGTGCGAGACCAGTGGTGGTGTCGGCGAGGTTTCTGAGAGTGGGCGAAGGGAGATCTGGCACATACAAGATGTAGAGGAGTGGACTGATAGCTGATCCCTGGGGAACCACTTCTAACAGCTGGAATGGTCGAGAAAGGGCGTCCTTCACTCTGACCTGGGCTGTCTTACCATCGAGGAAGTTGGATATCCATTTGATTCTTCCCGTATTAAGGTCAAATGTCTCAGGTTCGTGGCCCTCACCTCCAACACTATTCGCGAATATTTGGCAAACTTCTGGACATAGATTCAGTAAAAATATGGATGGTTCCAATTATGATGCCTGCGTTGTTGCAGCTAAACATGTAATATTTTCTGATGTTTCACTTCTGTAAAAGAAAAAAAAGAGTGTTGGGTGGACGTTTATATATATATATATATATATATATAATGACATTACCTAATGTTTACTAAGATTAAGATATGATAAGATATAAATAATACAATAGAAGTGCCACAGACTAGCATCTATGTAAACCCTTAAATAGTAAAAGAGGTATTCCCTTAAAAATATTGTTTTATTACTATTTTTATTTACTAATCTATATTTATAAAAGAGGATGTTTGTATATAAATATATATGTTTAAAGTCTATGCGCTGCCAAACCATACAACCGATCGCCATGAAACTTTAGGATTTTGTCCTGTATACTCCCGAGATGGTTTCTGTGAAGTTTGATGCAGATCCGTCCACAGGGTCCCGCCCCACGGGCTCCTAAAGATCCCATGTTATTCAAATAAATGGAGAATCTGAATTGTTTACAAAGAGCATATGACTGTGTGGTTTAATGTAGTTTCACATGCCATAAGCAGATTGAAGTTCTCACAACAACAGTACTGTACATGTTTTGATTTATTGTAGTTCTACATTTCACCTTGAGAGTGTAGCACACACTACTTTTACTTGATCAGGTGATCTGTATTTGGTGTTAACCTTTTTTCCTCGGTAATTTCCTGTTCGACTTGCTTTCGCAATAATAGATCTCAAGGACAGTCATTGCGCGTTGCCGCAATAAATCTATGTTTTTCACATGGACAGCTCTACGTCGCTTGCTCGAGAGTAGGCTCACCAAAAAACCTTTACATTTATACACCAAATAAGAAGACCAAAAATATTGTTTACCCGCTTGCACTCATTTAATAAATAATGTTTTATTTATAATTCTTTTTATTGCTTTATTTTGGTATGTCAATGAAAAATGAAAGGCGAGACAACGTCCGCCGGGTTCAGCTAGTTATCGTATAAATTACTAAACTTCAGTGTAATCTTAAATAAAAAACAAATAATCGAATAATACATAGTAGGGTAGATAGTAATATACATAATAATACCTGGGTGTTGCTAACAATATACTTAGGTACGTTCTCTGTTGCAAAAACATAATTATAAATAAAAATAGTTGTGTTCAAGTATTTCTTATGAAATAGCAACTAAATTTATTCTCCCAACTCTAAATCTAATTAGTATTTGTATGGGGGTTTTCATTTAATTGATTATTCAGCAAAATGCCTTACAGACCTACTTTAATTCATAAAATCTGTTGAATAACTTGATAGTCAAATATATTTCGATTGGTGCAGTTATTATGATATTTCAATTGCTCTTGAAAATAACAGACTGTACATTAAAAGTGCATGATCTTAGTTGTTCACACATGTAAAATAACAGACTGTACATTAAAAGTGCATGATCTTAGTTGTTCACACGTGTAAAATAACAGACTGTACATTAAAAGTGCATGATCTTAGTTGTTCACACGTGTAAAATAACAGACTGTACATTAAAAGTGCATGATCTTAGTTGTTCACACGTGTAAAATAACAGACTGTACATTAAAAGTGCATGATCTTAGTTGTTCACACGTGTAAAATAACAGACTGTACATTAAAAGTGCATGATCTTAGTTGTTCACACGTGTAAAATAACAGACTGTACATTAAAAGTGCATGATCTTAGTTGTTCACACGTGTAAAATAACAGACTGTACATTAAAAGTGCATGATCTTAGTTGTTCACACGTGTAAAATAACAGACTGTACATTAAAAGTGCGTGATCTTAGTTGTTCACACGTGTAAAATCATCGACTTTTTATTACACTAGATTCTAAGTAGTTTTGAATATTGTATTATTGCTTTCTTCTTTTGGTTTCCATACACAAAGGAATACATTATTGTGACTCAATCAGCAAGTGCTATAAGTTATATTAAAGTTAAATATTAGTTAATTATTAGAGTTGCACTAAACCAATAAGCGGTATAAATATTCAATACTTAATTGAAAATATCAGCAGACACTGCTCGCATCGGGACTAAATCACGGAATAGTTCGTGAATAGGTGGGAGCTTCCCAAACGTTCGTCGAGTCAACATTCGGCGAACGTCCGCCACATTTGAGGCCCGTTCACGCGGGACGCGGGAGCGAAGCGAATATAATTTTAGAAATTTCCCACGGCGGGGCCCAAATAAATAGTTGTAAATTGGATTCGACCTCTTGTTGTGCCCTCTTTGTGCCTAAAATTTATTATTACTGGAACTGAAATGTTGAGTCCTTTCATTCATTCATTTTAATATCAAGTAAGAAGAGCTTCAAGAATATTAATATATTGGCATATTAAACAAATATTAAAACTTATTCAATTTAAATTTATATACCACAAAATAACAATAAGTTTGATTGTTGTTAATTTGACTGTCAAACCTCTCTTTCACGAGACCACTTTGAAGCAAGAGATCTGTAAAAAAAATCTTGTTGGATAGAAAATGGAAGGTTT
This sequence comes from Stictocephala bisonia, assembly GCA_035578905.1. NCBI lineage: Eukaryota > Metazoa > Arthropoda > Insecta > Hemiptera > Membracidae > Stictocephala > Stictocephala bisonia. The sequence continues at coordinate 3,898,014 of JAQJVL010000023.1, forward strand.
AGATAACTACACACGAATGGTTTAGAAAAATGTTGACTTTGGGAAAAATGTTAAGCGATCTGAGCGACCTCTTTGTTTATTATTAAAACAAAGGTGATGTTGTAAATTTCAGATGGAGTTGATATTGGTGTTCTTCGCTGTTAATAAATTTTCACAAAATCACCAATAAATAATACTTTTTTCGAGGCCTTTCGCCAGCATCATCAGGCAACACAAATTTATATTTGGTTATAAACAAAACAATACAATAATTAATTTGGAAAATATATGTGAATAATTAAAAGAATTATAAAATTGTAAACATATGGTAAATTACTAATAATAATAATAATAATAATATATATATATATATATATATATATATATATATATATATATATATATATATATATATATATATACAATTTTATAAGATAAGAGTGTATAATTTTGTATAAAATGTGATGATAATAAATGAGAATTTCGAATAGGCCCACTTTCATTATTCATTAAAGATGAATCACTTTTGTTAATAAAATAGTTTTCCCAGGCATTTAAATGTTTTGAAGATGAAACTGATTTTATTATTTTTGAATTTTCTTTTGTGATGCTATGGTTTGTTGTTAAGCAATGTTTGGCAACTGCTGATTTTTCTTCTCTATTAAATTTAATATGTTAATAATGTTCTTTAAATCTTATTTTTAAATTTCTCTCAGTTTGTCCTATGTATTTTTCTTCACAATTGTCACAATTAATTTCATAACTTCCAGATAGATTTTAATTTTTAATTTTGTCTTTAGGATTATTTAATTCGTTTTTTAATTTGTTTGCAGTTTTGAACGAAGGAATTATGTTTGTATTTTTCTTGAAGGAATGTTGAATGGTTTTTGATAATTGTTTTTCAAACAATTTGATATTAGGAATTTATGAAATTAATTGTGACAATTGTGAAATAAAATACATAGGACAAACTAAGAGAAATTTAAAAATAAGATTTAAAGAACAATATTCACATATTAAATGTAATAGAGAAGAAAAATCAGCAGTTGCCAAACATTGCTTAACAACAAACCATAGCATCACAAAAGAAAATTCAAAAATAATAAAATCAGTTTCATCTTCAAAACATTTAAATACCTGGGAAAACTATTTTATTAACAAAAGTGATTCATCTTTAATGAATAATTAAGATTTAATGAATAATGAACATTCAAAATTCTCATTTATTATCATCATATTTTATACAAAATTATACACTCTAATATATATATATATATATATATATATATACATATATATACATATATATATATATATATTATTAGTAATTTACCATATGTTTACAATTTTATAATTCTTTTAATTATTCACATATGTTTTCCAAATTAATTATTGTATTGTTTTGTTTATAACCAAATATAAATTTCTGTTGCCTGATGATGCCAGCTTTGCTGGCGAAAGGCCTCGAAAAAATTATTATTTATTGTTGATTTTGGGAAAATTTATTAACAACAAAGGTGATGTTAATAAGAAAACACCTTAAGTTCTTAATCGATTTTATGCTCACTGGGAAATATGCCGCTGTGGTAAACATTATATCAACAAAAGATCTTACCAGGTAAATAAAATCTTACTGAAATACTCGAAATTGACAATTTAAAATAAAGAATATGATAACCGAAGAGCTATAAAAGAAGAATTACATTGTTTTTAAATGAAAAATCTGTATTTTGAAAAAAAAAACCATCGAATCAAAAGTTCTGAAAATTGATTAAAGAGTTCATCATAAAAACCCCGTTTATAAAATCAATGGTAGAACCTAGTTTTGTAATTAATTGGCACAACAGCCAGGATAGCTAAGTGGCACACAATTTAGCGTGGAATCTGAACCACGTATTATTGGTTTAAATTCCGGCAATTCGGCTAGTTTGGTACTGAAATTATGTTATTTAGTATTTGTTAATTGAAATATGTAAAAATTTAAAGTTCATGATTGAAAATTAAAAAAAGAAACCATTAATGGACCACTAGATTGGACTTTTAATAAACAAATACCTAGCACTCACTATACCTCATTATAATAATAAACATACGAACCGTACAGTTGAAATAGAAAAGCGTGTTTTGGCCCCCTACCGGGTGATTCGTGCAAACCAAGTGGCCATGCTATGAACTATTTGCTCCAACTTACTATTGTTTGACTTACTTAGACTCATCTATGTTTAAAATCTACTCTAAAAACATAAATGTAGATTATAAAACGGAATCTCTTTATAATCGAACTAACACCACCTTCCACTGCCTATAGGCACTGATCATGGATTACTTCTCTTTCTGTTGGTCGAAATTTCAATCACTTATTATCACAAATTGTATTCCATTTAATTTTCCAATTTTTATTCTCAGTTAATTTGCTAAACCAAAAATAACTAATCCAGCTGAGTTCCAAAGGATGATTTCAGAGTACCTTTACCTGATTCTTCGTTAACATAAATTCCAATAGTATTTTATACTGTATTACCTTTTGTATTTTTTAATGTACTTTACAAGAGAAAATACCATAACAATTAAAACCCACTCATAAGATCAGTGTTACAAAAATTAGCCGAATCATTGTGAGAAATGATTTACGAGTCATTTCACGTAGAGGGTTATTCCGCTATAATCTATAAAAGAATTGAACTTACTGTGATTGCAAAGGAAAATAGTATTTATCATCAATAAATACAAATAAATAAAACTTTAAAATAAAAGTAAAAATGCCTGGTCATGAGTGAAGGGCCTAAATAATACGGACACAATTATTTTTAGGATATGCCAACTTCACACGGTTCATTGGTACGATTGAATTCGGCTATTGGGCTCATAAGGTCGAGGAGGTTTGTCTTCAACTATATCAGAATTTCGGGGGAAGTGGACATCTTTAAATAAATTAAGGGTAATTTTAATTAGTTATCTATTTATTGCGTTTTGGGATTTTCAATACTTACTGTTTACAATGTATACGTACTGTACTCTTATTGTGAGGTTTCTGTTCATTACAATTTTATAGTCGCTTGAAGACAATGGCGAATACCAAACCTGTGCGATTCCATAGTCGGACTAAAAAAAAGACAAAATTGTCAACACAAACAATGAATGTGAGACTTACAACTCAGCAGTAGCTAACTTTGTGGGAGGTAAGCGAGTAAATTTTACCTTCAGATCGTCATATACTGCTAGAAGTGATCCAGAATTTCGTCGATCAACACTGACCAAAAAAACTGGCTCATTCTAGACCAGGCCTCTTCACAAAGCTGTACGCAAAACGGCTGGCAATAAGAAGAGGAAGGGTCGACAGAAGTTACCTTAAAGCAAAGCAAACAAAAAAGCCACAGCATAATGCGGTCCGGACGAGTATTACGGCCAAGATGCCATGGCATTAGACATCGAAGATTTTTCAGAAGAATAGGTGGAGAACAAGATATATTTCCGAAAAATTTAAAGAAAACTTCGGAGCGTTACTTATCTATTTTATTTTTTTATTTTTTTTAACGTTGTGTTCTAACAACGTTGTTTGTAGACTAAAATAAGTTAAAAATGCAACTTGCGTTAATGGAAAAAAAGGAAAAACTGAATCACAATTGAAAGAAAATTTTTAACAGACCATAGACCAAAGCAACAGTGATATTTGGCTCTAAGAAAAGCGTATGTGCTTAACAGCTTCTAATATTTTATGTACTGTATATGCAAGAAGAAGAAAATTACAAATCTATGACCAATTGTGAAAAATGTGTTGTACTTTTGGGGAACAAGGCAACTAGATATAGTGTTGAAAAAGAGTCACTGGCACGTAGAGACCTCAAAAAACAGTTGGGCAGAAAAATAAAACTCAGTGGACTGGTTATACCTGAAGAGCACCCTTGGTTAGCAGCAACTGCCGATGGTCTTATCGACGACGATGGACTTGTTGAGATAAAATGGCCATACAACGCCGCTGAGAGCCTGAAGAAGCCATAGGAAAAAATAAAATAACATGTTGCTCACTGGTTGATATTGGTTGTAAAGGTTGCTTACCTTTACACGCGCACGCGCGCGCACACACACACACACACACACACACACACACACACACACACACACACACACACACACACACACACACACACACACACACACACACACACACACACACACACACACACACACACACACACACACGCACACACACACACACGATAACTGGCACCAGGTTCAAGGCCAGCTACAAATAACGGAAAGAAGTTATTGTTCGTTCATGTTATGTACCTCAACAGGAAATAAGAAGTGTGTTATAGAGAAAGACAATCAGTTTTGGGCCCACATTTTTCCTTATAAAAAAGCTGTAGTTTTTACCACAGCTGTTTACTTCCGGAATTAGTGAATCCACGGAAGTGATTATTACATTTGTAACGTGTGTGAATGTCCGTCCCAAGTGGATCCTTGGGCGATACCACGCCATTGGCCCTTATGAGCTGGGTGATTTTTCATAATTACAATTATTGTACCCAATCTTCTGAACAAGTTGGATATTGAATTTTTAGTCATATAGATTTACATACAAGATTTAATTATTGAACTCTTGGCTTTCGTGCTACATTCGTCTGTACGTTTAGTAAATTACAGTCTGTAGTAAATTTACTGGTGTTGACATAAATAAAATTACTCTGGTGTTGACGAATGTGTATATGACTAATAGAAATTGAGGTTGATTTTACCTCGAAGCCATTTTGTATGAAAGGCATGTTAAATAACATAGAAATGAGTGGTGATAAATGTATTATAATTCGTGTCCAACAATTAAAAATAGAAAATTAATAAGTCACAATTTATAAAGTTCACGAACAGATAACATAATTTGTGATTAAATGTCTTCACATGACATTATTTAAAAGAAAAATAACTTTTAAAATTTAGTTTACAATTCCATTTACTGTAGGAAAAATGTAATAATAATATCATAATTTATGGAAATGTTGGTTTTAATTCTGTTAAATAGGCTACTGATAATTAAAATTAATAACAAGTGATTCTGAGGATGTAGTCGTCGTAATCTCAAGGGAATGTCTCTATAAAACCCGAGAGCTGTACGCTGTTGCATTCCCTGAAAAAAAATTGTCAGGAGGCACATAATGTACATATTTGTACTTCCTATCCGTCCATATACACACGTAAGGTGGTAATGACAATGACCCACCCACCTAAACACGTACGGTGATGATGACCCACCCACCCACCCATTTAACTACAGCAGTGATGACCCACCCACCCACTCTTCAAAAAGTGCTTTGCGGTGTATGGGTAGAGTGTAGCTTGTTGCATGGTGCTGTGGTGGTGTAAGTATTTTCGGTTTGTCTACGGGGATCTCATCAGTGCCTCAGCAGCCACCGGTTCGAAACAACCACTCACTCAGCCTGCATCAGCACTGTCACCCTCCGCTTCCACCATCTCCTGTGGGAGATTTCTACATACTACGTAGGCCAGATAATATGAATTTGACAAATATGTTTTACGTTTACTTCAGGAATAAGATAGTCATGCTGTCAACTGGGTCTTGTTGAGTAACTATGTTGATATGTTGAAAGTAGTTGTATTTATTTTTCTTTATGTAAAGTACTAGTGCTTTAATGAAAATTTGTCTGATATTAAAAACACAAAAGTCTTCAAACTAATGGTTCGAGAGTAGGTGCAGAGACCGTTATAGAAAGTATAACTTATTAAAATTTTATTTTATTTTGAATCTTATAGTATCACTTAACATAGATACTTCAACCATTTAATGCCTATGTCAGTAAGTCTCAGTGGCAGTGTGAGTATTCGGTCTTCAGCCTGCAGTGCTTAATAGCGACAGTTCACGAACAATGACAGAAACTGGACTAAGATAATCTCGAGCGAGTGGAAACGTTAATTACTGTATAAAGAGTGGTTTAATGTCAAAGTAATAAAATAGTATCTAATTAATTTACATCTGTAAATATCTGTGTGTGAAATTTAGTTAATTAGTGAGTGTTGGAGCGTAACAGTGTGAGATTTCAGGAATCAACATCGCTCAACATAAATAAATTATCAACCATAGGAGACACATGTACAATCTTAGGTAAGGGAAAGTTATTATGGTATTTAACTGTTTACTTCGGTTTCCTAAAAATTCCTGAAAATTATTTTTTACAATTTCAACTATAGTATACAGTACAGTAGTAAAGTAATACAAAATTATAATTCTATTTCCGTTTTTATTTATTTTCTTAAGGAGAAACCGCTCTCTTTATCCTTAATCTGTCCATTCTCCATAGCGTATTTATCTTTATGAGAAACACAACAGATTGTGTGAGTAAACCAGCACAGTACAAAGTGAATGTTACTGACAAAAAATTCCATTCATGGTCAGGATACTAACACCAACCTGCGCCATCTTCAACTCACCTTTAAACCGCTCGCACATAGACTCTCCAAATATTACAAGTGGACAATATAATGTGTACATGGAATAATAGACAGTTCAGTTCTATACAGACGGTTACCACAAGCGATGAGGATTCCATTGTAAGTATCAGTTCAAAAATTGTAATTGTGACCCACAGAAATTATAATATTTTAAACGCTAAATACAAATATACAATACAATATGCACAAGTACAATCGGGAACTTATCTAATGACCATAATTGAACTTGTTCACAAACACGTTATGCAGTAGTGAAACTGATGACTTCCCCCTAAAAGTCTGTATGTTTCCAGTCAATCGATGTATCCAGTCAATCGTTTTTCCCCGTCAATCGATGTTTCCAGTCAATCGATGTTTCCAGTCAATCGATGTTTCCAGTCAATCGATGTTTCCAGACAATCGATTGTCTTATTCTTGAAAGTACGTAACAAGGCTCATATTTATATTTTACTTAATCTGAATGCAGGCTTACGTTAGGATTTTTTTTATTAAATTTAAAATGATATAAAATGGAGTTATATTTTTGTTTAGTAAGTTCTTAATTGGCTTAACAGTTCTAAATACTGTAGATAGTTCACTATATTACCCTGTGCCGTGAAACTGGTTAGTTGTAAATTACGTAAAGAGGGGAACCGTTTCTTAAAATATGTACAGTGCACGTATATGAGTGAAAAAATAAAGTTACATAATAATAACGATATCTCGAAGTCTATCTGGCCGATCGAGACGAACTTTGAGAGAATGCAGATTTTGTATGTACTAAGAAAGGCTTTTAAGCTAAAAAAGGAGACAGAGCCCCCTGTTTCCCCGTCAGAATAACACTGCAAAATGTTAAAAAAATATGTAAATAAAAAGAAAATAAATCTGATAAACAAAATTAATACTAAATATTTTTGCTATATTGCTTTCAATAATAAGGGTGCAGTTGATATACTAATGCTAATGTAATCACGAATCATGGTACTTAACTAACAAAAAGACCTGCCGAGGCAGAGAGCCACCTTATTCAATTGTATCGTTGCATTATTGTTAATAATACCTTATTCAAAACACTAATTATTTCAATAATAATGAAGGGTTATAAAATATAAAAACATAACTTTTAACACTATCGTTTATTTACAAAATCTTGTAATGTAGTAATTACATATACACAAGTTAAATAACAATAGTTGAGGAATGTGCAAACATCTATTAACTTAAATAAATAACTTCAATAAATGACTACAATTACTTTTTAGGCATTAACTTAAGAATTTATTTATTTACATGTTATATAAATATAATTCAATTAAGATAACTCAGTGTACGTTAGTTTTCCATACCTATAGTTGTCAATGTATCTAATGAAATGAGTTAGTACTATCATTTAACGAACGTTTAGTTAGTATGGTTCAGTCCATCCAACCCTACGAGGTACAATCTTTTCGTAATAATAACATAAAAGACAATAATAGTTATTGTCATGCAAATGCGATCAAAATATTAGAATAAAAATTACTGTTATAACTTTTCATTTCATATGTTTTCTCAATTGTAATAATATTAATGATATTCGTAAAATTTATCATAGTTCTTAACAATAAAGTAAATTCAACTGATACTAAACCTTTAACTGGTGGGTCTTTTGTTTTTTTATTTTTGAAATTATTTTTTTATTTTTAAGATAAGTAATATTTTATGTGTAGCCTACAGTCAGTTTAGATATTCCATTGGTTGGGTGTAATTGGGTGAAAGATCGTTTAACTTATTTGTGTACAAAATAAATGTTATCCTTATTTTATAGACAGTAAAAATATTTAAATTTGTTAATAATTATGAATCGGAGCTTTTATTGATTCTTGTAGCTAAAACAAAGAAAACAAAAAAAAAAAGAATTTCAAATAAATGACTGAAGATTGAAAAACTTGTGTCAACTTAAAACCTTATAAAAGTGATTATTTTTTAATGCTCAATTTATAAATATAGAAACAAATACAACACGTTTATTAACAACACCCATTCTGCTTCATTTTGATACAAAACATAGCACAGTTGGTGCACAATTAAACGATTTATAGTAATATATGTTTATAAACAAATATATTATAAGTTTTCTTTAGCTGGGGGTCTCAAAAGACCTCACGAGACCAGTTAAAATACGTAATCGATTTTAAGACATCAGTAACAATGGATTATACTGCAGGCTATATGTATGTTTATAGTCAAGTCTATACCAAATTCAGTTGATAAGATGGGTCAGTGGCCGGGGAGTCAGTCTCAGTTTTATGCCCGTCTTGGGCACGAGCACCGTGTTGGGGACTACCACAAGCTCTTCCCTCTTGTGTAGACACTTCACTTCGTACTTCCTCAGTAGAGCTGATAGCACTGTCTTTTCTGCCAGCACCGCGAACTTTTGGCCTGTAGAAGAAAACGTTGGTGAAATTTTGATATTTTTAGGAGGAAAGGAGCTACGTTTATCTTTATTGTACTCGAAAAATGAACGATTGAGCAAATTGATCTGTGCTGTTGTTATCTATTTAACAAAATGTAATTGTATCTAAAATATGCTATGAATGCAGTTTTACATAAGTTTCAATAATCGACTAATTTTAATCACTTTTTATAGAGGTAGTTCATTAATTACAGGCCCTATAACTAACAATAATTATAAAATGTTTAATAGTAATTAAAAAATAATACTGTAATTTAAAAAAACTGTCGGTAGCTTAGTTGGTTGGATCCCAGATTAATCAGCTAAAGATTCTCAGTTCGATCCCAATCAGAGTCATAACACATTTTGAAAAGGATCAGCTGATAACCATCAGCTGTTCATTTGTCATTGGGCTATTAATTAATGACACTTTCTAAGGAATAGTCGGCCTTAGTCTGTATCAATGACTACATTCTCTCATTTAAACTCATCACACTCATTCGAAATTCGCCCTTATCTTGACGATCGGCGTCTTAAGAATAAATAAATTAAAACTAACTGAACATATTTGAAATATTCAACTATAGATGGGCTGCTTAGAACACTACCTACTGAACTTTTATGAATCAAAATAGCATCAAAATGTTCTTATTTACTTCTACGTAAACCTATGTAGGTTTAAATTTGTAGTTATGTTTTATTGTTTTTAAACATCGCAAATGTAAAAAAATACCAATTTGGATTGTTTTGTGATATTTAAAAATTCACCAAAATAAAAACTACGTATACGATATACATTTAACTTTTGTATAGTGTAGATAAATTAACTGACAGCCAGTTCACAAATTTTCAGAAGTTTTAGCGGGTATAAAAAGTTCTTATCAATTTAGTGAAGACACTTTTTCTCGACTCTGACTAGTGTTAAAAACACCAACGAGCTGTTGATATGATTATCTGAAATATGTAATAATTGTTATTATATAGAGGTTGGAAGAAATATGGAAACGCTTTCACAACTTTTGTATGACTTCACTTGTAAAAGTGAAATCTTGTACATGATCATGGTTACAAAGAACATACTTTTGATACCATTGGCGACATTTCGTCTTTTCAGGGGGACGACCCACGAGGAGTTGAACGAAAATCTTCATCGTAAGCCTAGGTCGAGTTTAGTATCAAATAAAAGGTCTATTCAAGAGAAATGAATTGCCGCAAACCAGACTTTAAAAGGTTTTTATCCTTTCCAGAGTAGTGGTAATTTGAATTTCAAAGTGACTAATTTGTACATTATTTTTTATCCGCTATTTTATAGTTTTAAATACATTAGTATTATAAAATATTATATTTTATGGAACACAATTATTTAAAAAATTAAATTATCGAATTATCTATGAAATAAATAACGTTGTTGTGAAAGCGTTTCCATATTTTTCCACCCTGTATATTTTGACTGGTGGTTCATCCCAATCTCACTAGGAATGCCGCCAAAACTTAGTTGGGGTAGAGTACAATTCTAGTCCCTCAGAAGGCAATAGGATTGATGAATTTAACTGCCTGTTTTGGAATTTAATTTCTCATTTACAATAAGAAATGTATATACAACAACATTTAAAAATTGTTCACTTACCAATGCAGTTTCGAGGTCCTGCACTGAAGGGGATGTAGGCGTAAGGGTGTCTATGTTTGACGGCCTCAGGAAGGAAGTTGTCGGGGTTGAACTTCTCTGGGTTTGGAAACTGATCAGGGTTCCGATGTAGGACGTACGGTAAGACAAGTACATCTCCACCCTTGGGTAATGTATGTTTACCTAGACAATAATTGTAATTAAACATTTTTAGTGGTATAATTTCATGTCTATTTCTCGGGGAAGACTTATGTAGAAGTTTGTATTTCTTCCAAAAACATAAACATAATTTAACTAACCAACCATGTTGAGAAAAAAAAAAACCAAACGGGTTGAAAACGATGTATTTCATCTTTCATTCCCAGAAGTACGAAATATATGTATTGAATTGTGTATTACCAGGCAAAATTACTTTTAGGCTATTTAGAGAGCTCATTCGCAAATCCACTTAAAAACTTTCCTATTCTACTATTAAACTATATGACAAATCAAATTTAAGAAATTTAACTAAAAAATCCATAGTAAATTTTAAAATCAATCTGTTTGTAGAAAATGGATATCGTTTTACCATTAGTCGTGTACGTAGGGTGAATAAGAAAAAAAAAAAAAAACAGAGGTAAGACACTGGAGAGACCTAAACAAGTCTAAATCACATCTTTGTTGGTTTAGTTTTAGAAAAATTTAAAACATCGTCTAGGTGTCCATGTTGAATGGTAGTCAAGGTTTATAGGTTGTGTAGGGCAGAGAATTGAGTGTCAGACTTGTCAGTTAGCTGAAAATCAGACCAAAACTATGTGGTTCGGATTCTACGTAAAGAAGGGGTTCTGAATATCAACCGACCTTAGTTAGTAACTTGTTCATCTACACTCATCAGACTCATTCGTCAATATATTGACGATCGGCGTCTTGTGAATGAATGCATACCCACGTATATTTAGAAAATATAGAAATTCTAATTTTTAAGTAGGCTAATTGTATATTTTCCGCATGACAAAAATCTTGTAATCAGTGGTCCATTTTCCCCTGATAGTGTGCTCAATTGTTAGATAATTAAATCATCAGCCTGCTCACAACGAATTATGACACTCACCTATCTCTTCCTCTTCTGTCAGTCTCCTGGCGATGACGGGCACGCTGGGAAACAGCCGGAGGGCGTCTTTGATGCAATTCTCCAGGTACTTCATGGACTTGAGATCGTCCATGGTCGGTTCACGATCCGAGTCCCCGAAGATGTCATGTAGTTCCTCGTAGGCTTTGGCCTGAAGAGAAACAAAACCAACGAGTAATGTGCTTGTCCGAAATTTTGTTAAATTATTTTTGTACTATGTACAATGATCTTCGTGTGGTTAAATGCTGTAGAAAAATTCACAAGACCTTGGGTGTACGAAGTTGTTTTACTCTAAAGAAAAAAATTTGACCAAACTGTTATTCAGGGGTAGTTAGTTGTTGAAGATAGACCTAGGTATACCTAACATATTTGAAAAATAATATGATTCATTATAAAATTTACGAATTAAAAACAAAACTTTCAATGGATTTAGTAGAACACGTTGCATTGTACGATATTGTACGATATATAAATCGTACAAAGAATTTTAACATTACTTTTCCAAAAAATCTATATACGGTTATTTAATGTGCACGGTACGTTATTTATTACTACGTTTAACTAAGTACGTAGTTTCAGTTAATTTAAGTAAGATGTCGTTTTCTGGAAATAAAACAGAGACATTTAACATACAGTAAAATATGGAACTTAAAATCTATGTTAATAGATTTTTTCAACATGTTTACGGATTCTTTATTAAGACTATTGTTGCACCTTAGAGTCAGTTCGCCTTAGGCGGTGACTGACTACACTTAAACAGTTACATCTCGCTTATTATTCACCGATTTTCAAAATCTACATGTCGTTAGATTTGTGTTTATAATTTCAAATAAATCAATACATTTGTAATAACTTATCAAACTAATGGTTTTGGAATAATTTTTTTCAATATTTAAAATCGGCACTATTTTAAAATCATGACTGTATCAAATTGATTCATTATGTTTTATTGGATAATAATACAAAACAATTTTTTTTAGAATTTTGAAGGTTTTCAGTTCAACAGGTATTTTTATCTATCGTGTTTATTGAAAAATTCAAAAATACAGAATAAAAACACCCTAGCTAGATAGCGAAGGAAAAAGTAGAAAAACTTTCCCGTCCCCTTATAGGGAAAATTTCTTCTAATCTTGACCGTAGGAACCTTAAGTTTGGGAAAGTAGTTTAGGGAGACCCCATATAGCTACATTCTAGTGTATGACTTTTTTATGAGGATCAGACGGAGGTTTAATGACAATATAGTTTTATGATAGTCAGAAAGAAGTTAATGACAGCCCCGCGTTCAAGGGCACTAAACTATTGTAGACACAATACGTGTTTATGTCACGTTTTATAGTCTATTCAAATAGTTTGAACTCGGCTTTCCACTCAGCCTGGACACGTGATACAAACGCCCAAATCAGTTTATAGGCATAAGGGTAGGTATTACATTAGTGGGAAAGTTGACAGCAAATAGATTAAAAAGAAATATTTGTATACATTTACGTTATTAAATGATAACCCAAAACCAAGTTTAAACTTAAGGTCGCCCCTTAGGTTTAACTTGGTAACAAGGGAGGGAGGTAACTGTTGATGGCCTCCCTCAGGGGAGTCTTTAGCCCAATATGAAAGGCGGGCTGAGACACGCTTTTGTATTTCAACTAGTGGACCATAAGATGATTTGATGAGTTTTTTTTATTAAAAATTGTCAAGAACTAAACATTACATGAATCATTAAGTTTCCCATACCATATTTAACAATAAAAATTATAAACCACACAACACTATACATAAACCAACTTATGGTCCACCACAACATTTCTTTACCTATGAAATGACACTTAAAGTGTTACGATACGGTCATTATTACGAACCGAATCATTGAAATAGAAACCCATGTTTTTAGGCGTTTTTCGTGGAGTGAAACAACCCCCCTTAACGTCTTATAGTTCAGTAGTTGATTCATCATTAGGATTTACAGTGGTTGTTTTCTGTACTTAGTCGTGAAATATGGTTAACTTGCAATAGACACTCTCGCTCAACGTTTTTTATACGGAAAACTAAACAAAAACTAAAAAGTTTGAATTTAATTTCATTACATAGAAAACTGTACGTTATCATACTGGATCAATGACATAATGCAATGTACAAGTGAGATCCTATTATTGATATTTGAAAAGCAAAGTGTACCATTCAATTTGTTTTGCCAATAGTATGAATGACTTTGAATGGGAAGTATTTTTGAATGACTAATATAATCATTCTCAGTTTCTAGATTACTGAAAATGCCCTCATTTACAGTGTTTAAAAGTGTTTTTTCTTGTACTTTAAAACCGTAAATTTTCTACTTCATACAAATCTCGTGGTTTATTTGGAAATGTTTCATCCAATTTTTTTTTTTTTTTTTTTTTTTTGCTTCGTGTAAAATTTCGTCAGGAATGTCCATTTTACAATCTTCATCACATTGGTTTGTTAAAACTAACGCGAATCCTTAATTATACAATTTTTTTAAAAGTAAAATGAAATCAGCTTTAAGCTCACACAGTAAACTAAATTGTGCGTCGGATAACTATTTAGCTCCATGTTGTTAAGAAAGAGACTACCGTTTCACAGAATAACTTCAGTATCAAAAACAGGTGTTATTTGTGCATGATGATAAAAATATTACTAACGGCTTTCAATTACCTGTATTTCTGGATTCTCCCCCAAGAGGTACAAGCAGTAGTTGATGGCTAGCTGAGTCGTGTTCTGACCCTGAAAATATTCTATTTTGTATAAAACAGACAGGAAATATTATGAAAATCATTAAATTATATTGTAAAATTTGTTAAGGGTCTTAATTTAAATTCAAACTTACTAAGCTTATTGTAGGGGTCTTTTAGCTCATTTTAAAGCTCCTTGCTGATTCACGCTCTCACGTTTTATTGTTTTACTAACAAATAGTCAAATAATTGATTGTAGAAATCATATTTACTAAAAATAATAAATTTACAGATGTCTCGTATTTGAGTTGACCATAAAGATACAGTACAGAAAATATTTACTAATTTTTTTTATAAATGATGGTTACAGATATAATTAGTCCATTACGATTCCTATTAATATTGTGATCTTATTTGCTATGTTATTATTTTTGAAGAAGTAAATTTAGAAATTGTCTCTCTACTTATAAATAAAAGGCCAATTTACTTCCCATTTTACTATATCCATTATACTGAGACCGATGATGAAAAAAATGTGGGGTTATAATATTTTGAGATAGTAAATAAATAGTGTTTTAAATTATTTGATTTCTTTTTTATTGAAAAGTACTCTAAATTATGTGCCTAAGAGTCTATCCTTGAAATGTGTATTCAAACAAATGTAGTCATGTAGTCCCGTCTCTTACAACGGGAATATATACATCGTTTGTAAGACGAGCCCTCACTAGCTGCATGTAGACTAGATTGATTTATACAAGGTTGTGAAAAACACTATTTAAACGCAACCCTGTTTACAAGTACAGAAAATGAAGATTTAAAATAATTACAAGTTCATAGGTTGGAAGCCCTGATTCTTCTTCTTCCTTCCCTATCAGCTAATAATATACATAGTTGTATTGTTGTTCACTTTATTTGGGTTTCGTGCAATGCAATTAAGTTGAGGTTAGAAACATGGTTTTGAGCAAAGACAAAAGAGTGTTTACTGTGGAGGAATATTTTAAAATCAAATAATGGTGGTTTATTTGAACACTAAATATAAACAAAAACGTCGTAAAAATCGTGTAAATAGTAGTAATAAATGTTAATAATAATAAAATGTGTTATAGATATATGTTTTGTTTGTAATTTTTATTTCAAATCATGGGTTGCGTTTTAAAAGAAACACCCTGTAGGTTATATAAACGTTTGATTAATGAAGATAACAAACCACACAGAATAAATTTGACAGTCAAACGATGCAGTCACTGTAATTGTAAACTCTGGCCGTTCTCAATATGACGAATCTATTTCTTCTCTTGCCACATAAACAATAACTAAAGTACTTTTTCGCTGTTTTGTTAAAGAATTATTGTAGGAGACCAAGTACTTGCACTTAACCCTTTCATGCCCAAATTTTGAAATACTCTTGCAAATAAATGTTTATGTGTTTTTTTCTTACTTTAATACAACAAAATAACAACATAATAATCTTTTTAAAACTGTTTTTACCAATGTTTAAATTTACTCATTGTGCAGTTACGTATTAAGTATAAGGGGTAATAAAACAATGACGTTTTATGATTTAAAACATGTAATTGTTAACTCTGCTACTATACTTTAGCGGATAAATAAGTGAAAAAGTTATGAAGTAATTGCAAAAACTGGTATTATCTTGGAAAAAACATTAATACTGTAATTTTTTTACTTTTGAGCGTAGAAATTTTACTTTACATCCGAATAAATAATAAAATCAACAAAATAATAACAATCGATGATTGTAACAATTAAAACAAGTATATAAATATAAATGTTTCTATGTGTTTTATAATGAGATTATGACTCTTGGTATAAATAACACTCTATAAGAAATCATAAAATGGTATAAGTATTGTATATAATTAATATAAAAAGTTACTTTAATGCCAAATGAGTAATATTTTACTCATCTACATTCTATGACCTAGACAGGCTGTAAACAGTGCAATATCAATATAAAGTACTAAAATAGGTAATATAACATATATTTAAACTGAAAATGATTTTTTATATTTTAATAAATATACTATTTATAAATAAATTCACAAATTGGACTTTCCGTAGCAACAATCAAATGGTCAACATGTAAATATTCAGAAGCAGCTGAACTAGCCTACAAGCCAACTACTCACTGTGCAGTGCTACCAATACACGAAGTACACATTAAAAATTCTTTCTATATACAGTATAAGGGAGAACAAAAATTTTCCTGAAGTGTGAAATAAAACTATGAGTAAAAGAGTTCTCATTGGGCAGGAAATGGATACTTAATATTCAATACTAAGATGCCGATCATAGAGATATGGGCGACTATGAGGGGCGAATGAATATAGATGAACCAGTGTTGTCATTTTTACTAACTGAGTTCAACTTAGTTCCGAGAGGACCATTTATTAACAGCCAAAACAACTAAGGGACCTACATCTTTATGTGGAATCCGAACCACGTAGTATTGGTCTGATGTTCAGCTGTTTGCCAAGCTTTGTACTTACTTCTCCTACCTACACCACATCCGGACCCTGACCGCCAACCAAATGGCCACTTCAGACTTATCTAGTACTATCCACGTCGATGGTGACCATTGATCTTATTTGATGTAAATATTGCTTATTTGATTAAAGAATAAATAATTTGAATACGTACAGCAAACATGAAGGTGTTGACTTCCTCCCTGATGTCCTGGTCAGTCAACAGGGTTCCGCCTTCTGAGCAGGCGATCAGCAGGTCTATGAAGATGGCGCGCTTCCTCACACCTAACACCATCAGTTTCAATTAGCAGGTGAGAAAATAGATACTCGGAAACATAATACATGAAGCCCTTCCCTCCCATTATAGATTTATATATCAAATTAACAGAAGAAGTTGAGTCGAGGTTTATTGATGTATCGTTGATAATTATTTGTTATTAATTTTTAGGAAGGAACCCAGTGATATGTTGAACAAGCAGGTTAGGCGTTAATACACATTTTTTTCAAATGTGGAGTCTAAAAGAATTACTAATAAAACATTGTACAGAGGGATGGCAAATATTTTCAACATATCGATATATCGCAAACCAAATATCGATCTAGCGATAATACCGAATGAAAAATATAGATATATCAGGTAACCGATATATCGAATTGTGAATGATTTGTCTGTTTAAAATTACATGTTTAAAATGCATTCTGACCAAATAAATAATTATTTTAGGATGTTCAGTGAACCTTCACATCCAATAATGGATGATTCACAATAATTATGTACTAACTCTTTCTTGCATGACAAAAAACACACTAATGTTTTACTGTCACTATTTAGAATAGCCTTCTGAAAATACATTTATCTGCATGAAACATGTAGATAATGCTTTAGTCTGTGGGGTTGAATGAAAAAAATTAAAAATAAGATTATACCTTCAATTATTATTATGTTAATTATATAAGAATATTGTAATAACATTGTTATATTTGTTTGTCGCATTTAAAAATGCCAGTATGCTTCTAATAAACACTAAACATAAAAGATATTAATTCACTAGACTTCATTTTAGTGCATTAACCTCACGTAAAAATACAAATTAAAGTTACAGTACTTATTTCAATGCATGTTTTGTACGCATAAGAGGCAATTAAAATATTTTTAGGAGAGAGAATAACGTCAATATTTAGTAGTATGATATATCGGACCAAAATATCTATATGGCCGATATTACCAAAAGAGAATATCGATACTAATATATCGATATATCGAATCATATTCATCGATATTTCCGATATTTGATATTTTGTTGCCATCCCTAATTGTACATAAGAGCAATATATCAACTGTGGAGCAGTGAGGTGCAGTTTTAAGGTCCGTCAACCTGTAGATAAGTCTTTGAATAAGTCTTAAATTTTTTTACTTTCCCAACGAGTCAGTGTTTTATAACTACACGACGTTTCGAGAGGTAAGAACTTCCTCTCGTTTTCAAGTGGCTTAAATTAACTTACATTAATATTAAAAATAAAAGAAAGAAAGGACTGAAGAACATACGTTGTCACAATTCTTTTTTACAAATTAACCTATTCTACTTAAAAAATTGAACTTATCCCCCTTAGCCTGGAGGCAGGTGCAGCGTTCATGTAAAATGTTGGTGTTTTGTTTTTGTAATCTGTTTTGTTAATGTGATATTGTTTCTTCATTTTCAGAATTTGTTATTGGGATTTTGTTTTTTGTTGTGTGTATATTTTTTGAGTAGAACCCATAATAGGTTAAGTTTGTAAAACGTATTGTGACAAGGCCCGTTCGTCAGGCCTTTCTTTCTTTTATTTTTAACATTAATAATTTATGTTAGCTTAGGCCACTTGAAAACGAGGTAGTTTCTTACATCACTAAACGTCGTGTTGGAAAAGTCCAACATAAATGTAAGAATTATAATTTCTAAAACGATACAATGAATTGCAAACAAACAGAAGTATTTCTTCATTTTAGCCTGTAAGGAGGATCTCGGATCCCAAACTTCAAACTCTTTATCTAATTTACTTTGTACCTGTACCATAAAACTAAAGGAAATTTTCAAAGGTTTACAAATCATAAATATTTGTTGGTACTACATGTATCGAGTCCCGACTGAGCCAAGGGTTAGTAGTTCTTCACTCGTTGAATAAAGTTCACGCATAGGCCTGCAGGCCCATGTGAACTGGCAAGTAAAGTGTTTAGTTAAAAAAGAGTTCAGTAATAAATGAAACGCCTGTGCTATAAAATTCAGCCAGGTTTGATTGCCAGTACGGCAATTGTTTTTTAGTATAGTGTCAATGCAGCGTGTGTGTTCGTGACACTAGCGCCTCACAGTGGGCGGTCGCCGAAGTAGGTATAAAATGGGCCGAATTTTTACCAAAAAAGATTGACTTCCTTATTTAATCTGTATTAATTGCTATTATCAGTGATTATACCTTTTATTACTGAAGATAGATATCAATTTGGGGATATTTTATTTGCCTTTCTAAACTATACTAACGTTAACATGACAAATATATAATAAAATATTAGGTTTATAAATTTCGTTTATGTTTTAAGTCATAAACCTCCCAAAATTAAGGTATTTAAGGGATATATACAAAACATTTCCATCTCTAATTTGTTTTTATCATTTTTTAATTGCCAAATAATTGGTTAATCAATAGAATTTAACTGTAGTTTGTAAATGTGGCTTTTAACATTTGTTTTAATTCGTTCGAAACAATTCCAAGAAACATTTTTTGTCTTGATTGTTTGAAATTAGATTCTCGTTTACTTTGAAGCTTCAACGACGAGAAGGAAATCTCGTGTCGAACATAACATAGGCTTTTTCAGTACTGTAATATATCTTCCAAGGCGACTCATTATACTCTGCTGTGGAAAAAGTGTAAATTAGACTTCAGAATGACCCTCATTAGCAATGTAGTTGTATAAAGATCACAGACACGCAAGTAGTTGACCTTCCACAACGTTTTTTGTGATTGGGGAAATTTTATTCTAAAGAAAATTTAATAAGTTAAGTAGACAATTATTTCGTCAACTACTGTGTTAAAACATTATTATCTAATGCGATACTACGCTTTTCGTTTGGATTGTTAATGATTGAGCAGGACAAAGTGTTGAGTTAATTTTTTTGTATAGTACTTGTAACAAGCAAATATCATGTGTGAGAAAGTTAACGGAAGGAGGTGTTTTAGCAGTCAGTCAAGTGTATCGATTCTGACACATGGTGATTTTTAAACTTCCGGAACACGATTTCTTTCTTTTTTAGGACTTTTTATTTATTTTATATTATATATCTTATTATGAGATATATAATATTAATCTTTAGCGTCTTCATTTAAAATAAGTACTATACATAACAATATACAGTATTAAAAACATGAAAAATAAAACAAATAAAATACAGTAAAACAAAAATAAAAGTAGAAAAATTAGTAGTTTTGCTAAAATTCTTGAACTTTCAATGACAAGAAGTCATATAACTTAAGATTATACAACTAAAGAATTCAGATGTTTGGTATAGTTGTAGTTAAACATAATTGCATATCAAAGACGTGTGTGGAATGATTTTATAACTTGTTCAGTTTGTTATTACATGCACTAGAAAGGTGGGCTTTGTCAATAAACCAAGAGGTTATACAATTCAGATGTTTGGTATAGTTGTAGTTAAACATAATTGCATATCAAAGACGTGTGTGGAATGATTTTATAACTTGTACAGTTTGTTATTACATGCACTAGAAAGGTGGGCTTTGACAATAAATCAAGAGGTTATACAATTCAGATGTTTGGTATAGTTGTAGTTAAACATAATTGCATATCAAAGACGTGTGTGGAATGATTTTATAACTTGTACAGTTTGTTATTACATGCACTAGAAAGGTGGGCTTTGACAATAAACCAAGAGGTTATACAATTCAGATGTTTGGTATAGTTGTAGTTAAACATAATTGCGTATCAAAGACGTGTGTGGAATGATTTTATAACTTGTACAGTTTGTTATTACATGCACTAGAAAGGTGGGCTTTGACAATAAACCAAGAGGTTATACAATTCAGATGTTTGGTATAGTTGTAGTTAAACATAATTGCGTATCAAAGACGTGTGTGGAATGATTTTATAACTTGTACAGTTTGTTATTACATGCACTAGAAAGGTGGGCTTTGACAATAAACCAAGAGGTTATACAATTCAGATGTTTGGTATAGTTGTAGTTAAACATAATTGCATATCAAAGACGTGTGTGGAATGATTTTATAACTTGTACAGTTTGTTATTACATGCACTAGAAAGGTGGGCTTTGACAATAAACCAAGAGGTTATACAATTCAGATGTTTGGTATAGTTGTAGTTAAACATAATTGCGTATCAAAGACGTGTGTGGAATGATTTTATAACTTGTACAGTTTGTTATTACATGCACTAGAAAGGTGGGCTTTGACAATAAACCAAGAGGTTATACAATTCAGATGTTTGGTATAGTTGTAGTTAAACATTTGCGTATCAAAGACGTGTGTGGAATGATTTTATAACTTGTACAGTTTGTTATTACATGCACTAGAAAGGTGGGCTTTGACAATAAACCAAGAGGTTATACAATTCAGATGTTTGGTATAGTTGTAGTTAAATATAATTGCATATCAAAGACGTGTGTGGAATGATTTTATAACTTGTACAGTTTGTTATTACATGCACTAGAAAGGTGGGCTTTGACAATAAACCAAGAGGTTATACAATTCAGATGTTTGGTATAGTTGTAGTTAAACATAATTGCGTATCAAAGACGTGTGTGGAATGATTTTATAACTTGTACAGTTTGTTATTACATGCACTAGAAAGGTGGGCTTTGACAATAAACCAAGAGGTTATACAATTCAGATGTTTGGTATAGTTGTAGTTAAACATAATTGCATATCAAAGACGTGTGTGGAATGATTTTATAACTTGTACAGTTTGTTATTACATGCACTAGAAAGGTGGGCTTTGACAATAAACCAAGAGGTTATACAATTCAGATGTTTGGTAGGCCTATAGTTGTAGTTAAACATAATTGCATATCAAAGACGTGTGTGGAATGATTTTATAACTTGTACAGTTTGTTATTACATGCACTAGAAAGGTGGGCTTTGACAATAAACCAAGAGGTTATACAATTCAGATGTTTGGTATAGTTGTAGTTAAACATAATTGCGTATCAAAGACGTGTGTGGAATGATTTTATAACTTGTACAGTTTGTTATTACATGCACTAGAAAGGTGGGCTTTGACAATAAACCAAGAGGTTATACAATTCAGATGTTTGGTATAGTTGTAGTTAAACATAATTGCATATCAAAGACGTGTGTGGAATGATTTTATAACTTGTACAGTTTGTTATTACATGCACTAGAAAGGTGGGCTTTGACAATAAACCAAGAGGTTATACAATTCAGATGTTTGGTATAGTTGTAGTTAAACATAATTGCGTATCAAAGACGTGTGTGGAATGATTTTATAACTTGTACAGTTTGTTATTACATGCCCTAGAAAGGTGGGCTTTGACAATAAACCAAGATGTTATACAATTCAATGTAGGCCTATAATCCAAACGCATATGCCGTGTTTTTTATTTGTCTAACCGTGCTTTAAAAGTGATAAACCTGAGTCTCATTATTTCATCATACGTAATTGAAGTTTACCCAATCCACCCCATCCACGTATCTTGCCGAGCAGCTTGATTAAATCCCTTTAGTCCATGCTTGACTTCAGAGCGCTCTTACAACAAGTGCTGGAACTACGTGGAGGTTCAAAATGCTATGACCAATGACGTGATGATATCAGCCAGCCGTTACAAGAGCAACGTCTTGCACGGTTGTCAATATCAGTTCTTTGCACCTTTCTGATGACCTGTTTTAATAAGCGAATTTGTGTGCAAGTAAACATTTCATGATTACGGATTCTCATGTTTATATTGGCCTGTAAATTTTTTAATTTTTTTATGGTTTATTTACTGTCATGTATATTGCTAGACGCAATGCTCTTGGCAACACCGTGTATCAGAGATTCACTCAAGCGCCACTAAGCGCGCCAATATCAAGTCACAAGGTTCATTCATTAGATTGAGTATAATTACAGATGAGAAAGAAACAGAGGTCGCATCTAATGGTGCGCTAAATGTGTGGCGAGTTAGTGTCTTATTTCTCCAGTTTGTGACTATGAGTCGTTCGCTGCAGCCATGATAAAGAACCCTCTATTTCTTTTTTCTCTGTGGTATAATCTAGTGTCTACACCAATGAAGCAGGTCAACTCACCCAATTCAATCAAATGCTTCGTTTCGTACTGGTCCGCAAGAGCTTGCTTTCTTCTTTGAATCACCTGGAAAAATCATATTTTGAGCAGTCATTACGAGCAGATTAGTGTCAAAAGAAAATCACTCAACTAAAATCAACAGTACTGTTACGTCGTTGAAACTTCATTGAATGAAGTGAAGAAGATAGTTCCTGTTTTAGAAGCTTCAATAAGAACAATTCCACACACTCGTCTACTCACTGCTAGAGCCACCAGGAACCTCCTCTAGTCGAGGGGTGCTTCAAGAGATATACAATCTACAAACACCGCTAGCGTCTCAAGCTACTTACTTTAAACAGGACGCTTGTTGTTTTCCGACAATTCTTTCGTAACAATTCTACTTACGTAGTCTCCACTCCGTACAACAGAAATCAAATCACACCCTGTCATTTTACAATGTAAGATCGACACTGAATTTTGGGAGTTTCAAATATATTTCACAGTTTTAGTTATTAGAAAATAACATATAAATACGTTTGCAAAGTCAAGAAAATTAAATAAATAGTGAAGCAAACACAATAGATACTTTTGTAAAATTAAGTGTTTCTTGGGAATTTCTCTATGAACATCGAATTATCACATACTTTATCACATTTTCAGCAAATAGCTTTGATAACAATCAACCTTTTCTCTTTTGCACGTATTGTTTTGCTATACTAGAAATGAACTTGGTTTACTGGTTTTTTCTTACTCAACATAACTAATAGGTAAATAACGATCAGTTCTTATCAATAAACTAAGTATAACTGACCTCGTCTGTAAAGCGGTGCAAGATGTTTTTATACTTTTCCTCTTCCTTTCCTTTCTTTGTAAATTGAAATATAAAGTCAGAGAGCAACCATGGCCTGACCATTCTGTAGATTCCAATTTCTTCCAGTCTGGAACAAAATCGATACTGAATGTATAGATTATTCAAATTTTAATTTAAACTCTATCAAACCAATAAAATATACTTTTAACAAGGCATTTCGCTATCTAAACATCATCAGTTAACACAAATATTTATTTCTTTGTAAACATAAACAAGACAATCAGATTGAAAAACACCTGTAAATAATTCAAAGATTTAGTATAAATATTTGTAAATTATGTATATTATATAATAGTGTATGATTTTCAGTAAAATAAGTTGATAATAAAGGAGAATGTTAAATAGGCCCACTTTCAATGTTCATTAAACACGAGTAAGTTCTGTTTTATTTTATTTTTATTTTATTTTTTTATTTATTCAATTTATTTTATTTTTGTTTATAAAATATGTTTCCCAGCCATTTAAGTATTTTGAAGTTGTAACAGAGTTTATTATTTTATATTGTCTTTGCTCATGTTATGATTTGTTTTTAAAATATGTCTAACAACTGATGACATTTTCTCTGTTGAATTTAATGTGTGATAAATGCTCTTTAAATATGGTTTTTAAATTTCTTTTAGTCCGTCCAATGTATTTTATTCAGAATTATCACAATTAATTTCATAAATTCCTGTTAGATTTTCGTTATTTATTTTGTCTTTGGGGTTATTCAGATTTTTTTAAAATTTGTTTGTAGTTTTAAATGAAGGTATGATATTTGAATTTTTCTTGAACGAGTGTCCAATTGTCATTCATAATGTTTTGTTGATGGTAAAACTTGCCCAATAATTGTCTTCTTTTTTTAATTTCTTTCAATAAATATGATACTAAAGTGTAATTTTTTTACTTTAATTTGGTTTTTCATTCAATATCGGATTTTTAAAACTGTTTAACAGTTAACTATTACTTTTATCAATTAAAAAAAGGATTATTTAACATAAGACGTTTTCAGATCCTAATCATTTTAATGGGGCACAAGTTACTGGGCACTGACGAACTTAAAAATCAAGTCTTAAACTATTTGGCTTTGCTAATGAGGCTCTAACGGATAGAAAAAGTGAGGTTTCTGTTTCATCTTGAACTCTCAGGAGTTCGTGTTTTTTTTTTTTTTTTTTTTAATTATTAATCTTTTGTTTGTACTCCACGATTACTCCAAAAATATTCATCGTCAATATTGTGGTGTAATATATATTTCCAATTCAAAAGGTGACCGTGCAAGGAAGCCTGCAGTAGTGTGTATAGGCAATACTCTCAATACATTTATGTATTGGTTTTGCTTCAACGTGAATCACGGCGCGCTAAAAACCACCAATGTAAGAACTCTACTTTGAAGCGGGTTTCAGTGAATTATTTTGCCGTGCTTTCAGTTACAAAAACGTAAAGCTATGTCAGCTAACTAAAAACGTTCTTTAAGTACGATGTACCAAACAAAAATGAATTTATTTGGAAAGTTTTTAAGATCGTTTGACACCTTTTACATCGCTTTTTATTAATGAAAAGGCGTCTTAAAGATTGAGTAAATTTGTAAAGCTTAAAAATGTTGTATTTTCAATCATAACGTAAACAGTTCATTCTAATGGAAATTTAACGCTCTTTATACAACAATTTAGAGTATTTTAAGTAGAATATTAAAGGGAAAACATACTTTATTAGTCACAAGTCACTAATTTAGTAAAAAAACTTTTAAAATCTCTACTTAAAGAGAAATTTGAATACAACATTTACAACACCACCATTTTATTCTAAATACCATGTACAGCAACCCAGTAAAATTTTAAACACTAAGTTCCAATCACACAGTATAAATATGTTTAAATTATCAGCATTATTCGTTGATTATATGTATTATTGAGTACTACTGATTTAGATAGCAGTACTTTATGATTAACAGTATCGAAAGATATGAAGTGATCGAATAAACCAATAAATACAGGTTTGATAATACTAATTGTTTATACATAAATTGATTTAATGCAATCGCATCATCTGCACTCCTTCCTTTTACAAATCCAAACTGAACAGGATGAAATGAAATGTCTATAATAGATAGATTATGGCTGTAAATAACTCTTTTTTACTCAAACTTAGTACCAAATCTACAAATTTGTTAATTAAAATTATAGAAACTAGTATTACAAAAATTATCTTAAATATGAAATAAAAACTTTAGTTAGTAAAATGTATCAAATTAAATCTAAAATATTGTTTAAATTAAGCAGGCGGCATTACGTTTAAAATCGATCGTAAACATGAAAATATACAGTCAAAATAAATTTTTTCAAAATCATAGATTTTAACTTCTGTCAAAATGAACGATTCGACAAAAGAAATATATAGGTCTTTACTTGTTCGTTATATCGTAATCTATCGTACCCTCTTGGTATTTTAACAAATTTTGACTGATATTAAATTGTAAGCAATTTTCGAAATCTTAAAATTATTTGTGAAAGATAAACAGATTAACTAGTTCCTAGGCCAATTAAACCGAGGAATTTATTTGTAAGTACTGTAATAGAATCGGTAAATAAATAATTACCATGGAGCTATTTTATCAGTAAACTTCATAGCTGTTGTGTCATCAAACCTAATGAATACTATGATTGCTGATAATAAATAAATATAACTAAAACAAACTTACTTGTGCATAGCGCTGACTATTTCTTTGTGTTGGTATCTTGTGGCGTCGGCCGGAGCTCCCATTGCAGTTTCTGCCAGCATTCATACAGAACAATATTAATTTGATATAATATTAATGCATCTAAGGTACATCATTTAAATATTGTAGTCCAGGGGCATAACAATGAATTTTAATTAATACGACTTAAGTACTAGTTTATTTATTAAATAAGTTCACCTAACAACCCTAAATAGGTTGTTTGTCGAACTTATCCAGATTAATAACACCAGAAAATTATTGACTTTTTCACATAGAAATAATAAACAGAGGTCCAATATCGACTGATTGTGTGTCGAGTCGTTAGGTATTCAATTTGCCGAGTGATGGCAGACCGGCACGTCGTCAGTCCATCCCTCAGGTCCACCCTCCCCCCGAATCTTCCTGAATAAACCAACCTGCCACTGAGGCGTTCGCTGCGTCCATAAGAAGGCTTCTGTTCCTTTACTACCTCTGTGGCTTGGTCTAGCTTGCCAACCCTCTTATCTCTATAACACAGAAAAAAAGGAACATATGTCGCTTTCTTCTGATCGCAGCAACGCCTCAGTGGTGGTTATAAATAGGTTACAATTAACTCATGTATATCTTAATGAGTTAATTGTAAAAAATAATTGGTCAGTAGCGTAGTTGGTTCAATCCCAGCTTCATGTGCTAAAGGTTCTCAGTTCGATCCCAATCAGAGTCAATACATTTTGAGAAGGATCAGCTGATAACCACCGGCTGTTCATTTGTCATTGGGCTATTAATTAATGACACTTTCTAAGGAATAGTCGGCCGTAGTTTGTAACAATGACTACATTCGCTCATCACACTCAATCGAAATCCACATTCGCCCATAACTTGACGATCGGCGTCTTATAAATAAATAAATAAATAAATAAATAAAATAAATACATGTGTAGTAATAATTATTGCGTTTATCCTTGTGAGTGATTTGGGAGGGATAAAGAGAGGGACTGACAAGGTGCTGGCCCTGCCATCACAACTGGCAAACTCGAGATATAACTACTCAACACATTAAGCGTACCATTGGATGCTACCTCTGTTTCTTTATTCTCTGTGTTTATATCCAGTCAGTCTGCGCAATACCATTGATGATGCCTGGTGAATTGTAAACAGTGTAAATGACACCTTGAAGCTATTGTCACCGGATGATGTAGATACTGTCACACCACCAGCCATTAAACCTAAAGCTGATGTGTTTGTTATTACTTCAACAGTAATTAATGTCACCGATAGATATCATTATTTGATCAAAGTACATGGTGCTATATTGACTGCAACTTATATGAGATAATTTGTTAATATTCACAGTGTTTACTAACCACAGATGAAGTCCAAGGTCAGTTTGCGTGTAAAAGGGCTGATATCTACGTACTCCCCTTCTCTCCCCGTCAACGTGCAGTCAAGTTCCCTCATGAAGTCCGCAGTCCTGGCTACAAACACGTCTACGAAGCTCTCCAGGATGTTGAAGTGGAAGGTAGGCGTGATAAGCTTACGGTGGCTGTGCCAGCGTTCTCCTGAGGACATAAAGGAATCATTTCATTAAAATCTAAGCGTGAGCCTTCCTTGCCACTCTTTCGTTTTTTCAAAATACTTCCGTTAAATTACAGCGGTTCTCAACCTTTTAGCACTGGCGCCCCCCCCCCCTTTGAACACTGTAGATAGCTCACACCTCCCCTCCAGTCAATAACTGGTTGGTTCAAGTTAGAACAGTGAAATTATGAAACTGACGATGCTAACTATACGTTAGCAAAAGCTGGGATGCAAAATAAAAATCCAGATATATTTAAATACGAAAGTTTATTTGATGGTTTTGAAAGTTTTTGTTTTTTAACAAAATATATATTTTTTAATTTTTTTTCTTTGTAACCTCACGCCTCCCCTGAAATTCTCTCACGCCCCCCCAGGGGGGGCGCCCCCCAGGTTGAGAACCACTTTAACGGTTAAAATACACTTTCATTTTTAAAGTTCTTAAGACATTTTTTATTCGAAGTGGAAACGACGAAACAAAGCAATTTCAATTTTATACCTGAGCTGCTTCAAAGTTTACTTTTATTAAACCCGAGGTAAAAAAAATAATTTATCGAAAAAGATTTTTATTTCTAGGTCCACATATATTTAATAAATTACCAGAAGAATTAAAACATGCCAAAAATGTCAATTTATTTCAAATAAAATTAAAACTATGGCTTCTTGATAGAGATGATATTGACGATTTACTTATGATACTACAATAAATTTGTTTATATGTTTATAAACCTCTTAATTTTTTCAATAGTTATAATAAATCTGCCTCTGTGTTTATAAATCTTTTAATTTGTTCTATAAGTCAAATTTGTATTTAAATTTTAAACTTTTCTCTTTATCATTTGTTTTTTTCTAATCTTAAAGTAAATCTTATTCCTGTTTCTCCTCTTGTTAGTAGGCCCTTATAATGTATTTATAATGTGTTATATAATCTATAAAACACTGCAGTGGGCCGCTAAGTTTTACTAGTTAATTTTATACTGTTAGTGTAAGTTTCTGTTTTTTATTTTGTGCTTGTCATGTCTACTATGACACGATGGCAAGTTATTCCAAGTTTGAGAATTGTTGTTTTGTAATTGATTTGTATTGTGGAATAAGTATTTTCTTATTCATATACTTAGTAATGTATCATTGGTAACTATGCACTTGCTACACGCTTCTGAAAATACGATTTCTCGTTGAAAAGTGGTGAAATATGAGTTTATATCTCTTGAGAAGGTTGATCTCACACGCAGAAAACTAAATTTTTTCCTGAAAATCGAAAAACAAGTTTTTATCTAATAGTGAAAACTAACTTTTAAAAACTTAATTTTAATTATTTTTTCATTTAAAATGTTTTTGTGCTGAACACGAATATATAATTGCTTTCTCAATAAAATTATTTCTACCGCACGAAAAAATACATTTTTTACTTATCTAACCAAACTTAACCTAGCTTATCCTAATTCTCTATTTACTCTACAAAAATTCGTAATTTGCTTTTAAATCGGGCACCAGGCATTCGGAACGTTCTGCCGGCCTTCCTTGCGGCGGAATGCATACAAATGTATTTGTTTGGTTTTTTAAAATTTATTAATTTATTTGGTTGTACTCCTATTATAATTGTGTATATGTATGGCCACCATTAGATAATTTGCCATGAAAGTATTTTTCCACGATATTTCGAAAATAATTGTCTTAGATCAAAACATGTTTCAAATTCGAGTTCAGCATTAAAAACTACACCAAATATTAAAAAAAGGCATGAACAAATTAGTAAAAATAACGGAGGTATAACAAAAATTAACATTTTCAATCATTTATATTTTTCGATTTTTATTTATTTATTATTTTTTTTTGCAGTATGTTATTACCGTGGAATTATGATTGTTTCACCAGAAAATATAAACCTGATTCTATCCACTGGTGATAAATAAGTCAGGATTGGCGAATCATCTAGAAACTGCATAAATACCACATAATCTTCTGGTTGGAGTAGTCAGCTGTCTCCATAAGGTGGCCAATCTGTTTTCGCATATTAATCTCCATGTAGTTTTATGTTTGCTGTATCATTTAATGCTATAATCTTGGAGAGCAATATTAGCGGATTTTACTTTAATATTAACAACGTACATAACATTATTTAAAAAGAAAACGGCAACAAATTTGGAAAACCAATTATTTAGCAATCAACATTAAGAATTTGTCAAATTTTAAAAAGTCTTTAACAAACACTTTAAAGGACTAACAGTTTGTTTGACGTGAGAAAATTTATCATTGGTGAAGAGTCACAAACATTTCTGATTACTCAAGGTACTACACAAATTATTAGTTTAAAAGATCCATTATTATTATTTCTTTCGAGAGCATCTCCCTGTAGTTAAAGACACTTACTAAATTCAATTATATTTGTTAAATACTATAAATGGATTGTAATGAAGTGAATTTATTCAATTTGAAGTGTTTCGTTAATAATTGAGGGAATTTAATATTGCACTCACGTATCACAATATTTAATGAGAATGAATCGTTGGGAAATTTGTGAAAGCTTGAAATAACAGTATTATCAATGAATGTATGTTATATTTTTATGAAATTTTCTTGAAATATTAGCAAATGAATAGTAAGTATAGTTACATTTTTATCACAACCCACCTTTGCTTGTTATCAGCCCCTCTCCGAGTAGTGGTCTGAGGCCGTGGTAGATCAGGCCTTTTTCGTTGTGCTTATGTTTGCGACTTAAAATTGCCTGATAAACACATGATAAAATTAAATTTATTTCATGTAAAAAAAAA
This sequence comes from Stictocephala bisonia, assembly GCA_035578905.1. Taxonomy (NCBI): domain Eukaryota; kingdom Metazoa; phylum Arthropoda; class Insecta; order Hemiptera; family Membracidae; genus Stictocephala; species Stictocephala bisonia. Next base: position 3,928,932 of record JAQJVL010000023.1, read on the forward strand.
AAAAAAATAGGATCTAATTATTGTTCTTGCAAATTTCTTAATGGTACATAAAGGCATTATATATACAAGCATTCTCAAGCATTAGCATTTCTATATTACAGTACTGCCTCAGAGAAAAAAGAAGCAGAGGTCGCTCTCTTATGGTCACAGCTAATGCCTTAGTGGTGGTTATGGTTAGATTAAAACTAATGTACATCTTTCTACGTCTTTTTTATAGTTAATACATTTATCTTTGAGGATTCGGGAGCAGTAAAGGAGGGACTGACAAGGTGCTGAACCTATAGTCTCATGGCGAAATGGGGAAATAACTACTTGACTCACATTAAGCGTACTATTAGATGCGACCTCTGTTTCTTTCTTCTATGTGATACTGCTAATTAAAGAGTGGCCAAACTGAGAGCTGTTTTTCTGTTTGAGACCAAAGAAATGAATTCCTATTCGCATACGTTCAAGAATGGATTAGGCTGCTTATTTTCAAAATGGCACCCATTCTGTTTTCTTTATTTAAATTCCATGAAAACAGGGGCGATATTTGTACATTTAACACAAATAGTTTTAGTGTTATCTATCGTTACACAGTATTTTTAAACACGTAGCATAAAACAGAAATTCTCAGAATTGTGAAACCTCCTCTATATGATGTGTTCCTCTACACAAAATGACTATCCAAGGCATTTCCAAGATATATTCTAAGAGCATTTGAGTCTTAGTATTGCCGTTAAAAAATTTTCATTAATTACATAAGAATATAATAGATAATGATTGTAACAATTTTCTGGTTGTGGCTTTGTGGTGGCAATGACCTTGTGATAATGAAGTGGGTATATACAACACTCATTGATCTATACAGATAATTTGTCTACAATAATATAACAAGTAATAATTATTGACGAAACTACAGTAGTTGGTTTGCTCTCTATAACTGATCTATAGTAACATTGATAAGTATCATTGTTGGAAAGCTATGAGTACTTACTTGGACAGCATCTGGAGACTGGACAATAATCATTGGATGAAAGAGAATGAATGTTTTGTGGAATGCCGGAAACTGTTCCCTCCATTTTGAGGCGTAATGGAAAAACTCTGAAACAATTGATGCATAGTTACTGTCAGCCTCAAGAAAGTCCTCGTGGCGTGCTTGTTACAGCTGACCAGGGAGTTGAGAAGGGAATCGAAAGGCTGGGGTATGACAAGGGGGCTGTGAGGTCGCCATAGGGTGTGAGAAGGTTGGCAAGAGACTAGGTAGTCAACAAGGGGCTGTAGAACTCAACAAGGGGTCTGGGGAAGTCGAAAGGGGTCTGGGGAGATCGAAATGAGTGATATGGTCAACAAAAGAGGACATTTTCAACTGTCCATTAAACATTGTCGGCGCAGACAATGTTTGTCCTCACTTGTGCAGTCGAGTGCGAAGGTTGTTTACTAAGAAACTAAAAGGGCTACGAAAAATCTAATCACAATTTTTTTCTCGTTTAGTTGTAAACCATGACACATGAGTTTTAAAATTGTATTATAAGTTTCAATCATTTTTTGCTAATTGGGACAAAAAAAGGACAGGAATGTTCACTTTGCATTAAGTTTAATCTTTTATTACTAAACAAACAGTTAATTTATCACATTTATATTTTAATACGTGATTAATAGGACTGTTTTCTAGAAGTTTTATAAATTTCATAATTTTAAATTTTCATGAAAAAAGTTCATAACCATTTCCTGACACTAAGTTTCCTTGGCATCTAGAAGTCGTCAAATTGATTATGTTTTAACCTTAACACATAATGTATAGTTACGATATATTACTTTCACGTACGTAAATAAATTAAGTGTTTTTAAATCAATTGATATTGATAAATTTGGAGTGATTTTAAATAGATTTTAATCAATTTAAAATCACTGCATTCACTTAAGTATATAAAAGTAATGTTTCATAACTATACGTGCCAAAAGTATTACAACATTACCAAGTATTCAGTTTTATGACCTCTAGAAGCGAAAAAAAACGTAGTGCCAGAAAATTGATAAGAACTTGTACTTTTTATGTTCCAACTAGGATAAAAATTATGAAAACTATTAATTAAATTGCATATGTGATAAGATACAATTAAACAAGGAAAATAGTGATGTTTTTAGATTTTTCATAGGTCTCTTAGTTTCTTAGTAAAAACCTTCAAAGTCGGGCACATACATTTCTGCGCCGAGAGTAAGGACGTTTTAAAAGACTTAAGAAATATAATAGACAGTACACTTACTGTGTCGAGAAAGGTACTCCTTAGCATTTCCCAAAATGAGGTGTCCTCGAGGACCAGGTAGTTGCTGTACTCTGAGGAATACTCTGAGCCAGTCCTTAAGGAGGGTGATGACAGGCCAGGTAACACAGAACACGAGGACACTCCAGAGCAGGGGTAGAACCCGTCCTCCAGCTGACTCCTGGAGAAAATGTTATAGAATCAAAAACTCCTTTAATCCGAACGTCCACTAATCCGAACACCACCACGAGAAATAAAATAAAATGTGCGTGGACATATCTTCATTGATTCAGATGATATTGTCTTAATTTTTGCAATAATTTATGTAATTACTGTAGTAGTATTGATTATTTTCAGTTTCTCATTTTTATTATAAAATCATCATTATCAAATATATATGATAAGCTTTTAATTTTTATTTACTGTAGTTAATGTTTGTATTGCATGTACGTTGTTAAATAAAAAAACTCTCAATTCCCCTTTAAATACGCACAAAGTTGTATCGGTGTATCATATCTAAGAATTAGAATAATCACTATAAAATACTTAATTGGTTTAATCAGAGTAATTGTAGTAGATTAACTCATCATCTATTCTTCTTTAAAATATTTAAATATTGGACTTTGTCAAAATTTTATTTCTAATAATTGAGAAATTACATTTCTATTATGATAAGTATAATGAAGCAACATTTCAAGTAATTTTTAATTAATTAGTAACATTTACATTTGTTTGATGTTATTTTAAAATTTCATGTATACATAAATTAATAGTGTTTGAATAAAATGGATTTTGAATAGCCTAATTGGGTTAAAAAGCTAAATAAATAATGTACATATGTAATTGGCGAATAAACTGAAATATAATATTGAGAAGTTAAAAAAATTAAACGGCAATTCCGTACACGTATTAGTGGGTATAGTTAATGACGCACCTCATGGACTCATCTAAAGCGTATTCCTACCTGAATAGCAAACGAACAATAACTCACAAAACACGAAAATAAAAATAATCACTGTTTGATATGAAACTCGTCAAGTCTCAATGTAATGTTTTGACAGAAAATACAATAACTTAATTCAAAGGGTTAAATAAAAACACAATCAACAATTATGAAATTTGAAGAGTATAGTGAAATTGTTGTATGGTTTGAACTTTAATGCCTATTTTTGGTTTCGCTTCTTAAAATAATATTTTTTTAAAGAGTAATAAATAGTTTTCGGCAGTATAGGAAAATAGCAAGAAATAATATTCAGTAATTACATATACAAATATAATAATTTTTATATGCTATGACAATTTTCAATAACGATTTACGTGACAAATTTACAAAAACATATGTTCTCACCAACAATTGGACAGTTTTTATTATCAGTTATTCGGTATTTTATAATGTTACTGAACAATTTAAGTTTGCTACAGAAAAATCTAAAGAGTTTATATCGAGTGTCCCAAAAGTCTTAGAACTTCGTTATAATTTCTTTATTAGTAAATGTAGAACTATGAAATTTTAGGGTTTCGTCATTGATATTTTTCCTACGTTATGACACATTTTTCAGTCATTTCACCTAACGGGGTGGCGTCCCGTAGAGGAAGTTGTGACAATTTTAAATGTAAGCCTAGATCGAGTGGAACCTCATTTTAAAAGTCTTTAGTTTTAGAATACAGTGTCGCAAATGCGACTTCGAAAGGTTCACTCAGTCAAGATTTGTTTTATGAAAGCTAAATATTGAGGCTGTAAAGAGTATTTTATTTTTTCGTCAATGAATAAAATGAACATGCAGAAATACTAAAAAGTATTTATTTTTTCAATTAGTAATATGATTTTAGACACCTGCTACGATACGCAAAATTATCCCAAGTAAAACCGTTAACAAAATTACAAAACTTGAAAGAGCTCATTTTTGACTGAGTGAACCTTTTGAAGTCGCATTTTTATTTGCGGTCTAATAAAACCAAAGACCTTTAAAATGAGGTGTTTCTCGACCTAGGCTTACATTTAAAAGTAAGATCTAGACTTCTTCCACAGGACATCCTCTCATTAGATTAAATGACTGAAAAATGTGTCATAACGTAAGAAACAATACCAATGACGAAACGCTAAAGTTTCATAGTTGTAAATTTATTAATAAAGAGATTATAACGAAGTTATAAGACTTTTGGGACACCCGATATATTAATAATGATGAAACTCGACTAAATAGAACTTCAATAACTAGAAATTAAAGTTTACAACATTTTTACAGAGGAAATTTCACGAGTTTCTACAGCTAAAAGTAAATAGTAACTAGGTACCTCTGCAAAGTACATTCCAACTTCCTAGCACGACACTGAACAGTGCATTGGCAGACTTACTAATATACACCGAAAGTTATTTTTTGCGGTGTTTTTTTGCAGCCCTCGCCCGTTCAGAAATTGCCGCCTCACACAGACCCCGTTCAACTTGAACCTCGCTCACCGAGTCATGTTACGATACAAGTAAAGGCTTAGCTGGGTATTTAATTATCTGTCAACGTAATTAGATTTATTATTACACTATGTAATGAAGCTCGGGTTTTTACGTATTTCCTTCTGCATTCACAGACATTCTTGTAATAACTGTGGGACTCACTTGGTAAGTGCAATTCAATTTAAATGTAAATATATTTTGCACCATACAGTAAAAAGGTGTACATTTCATAAAAGCACAATATTCACATACAGTACACAGTTGTAAATTATATGAAAAATAACAATACAAAATGAATTTGAATCACGGAAATGCAAAAATCCCTGTTGTGTGATATTATAAGTTATAAGTCATTTATTCAGTCAAGATTATTAACAAATATGTACATAGCATTGGCTAAGTCTAGGTAAAACTAGAGAAATTTAAGTATTTTAAAAATTATATCTAAAACTTAAATAGCATGGTTGCTAAAACAAATAAAATGTATAAATACCTAAATTAAAGCAATAAAACTAGGATTCTCCACCAGCCAGAAACTCTTGGACGCTGTAGTAGCTTCCTTCCTGTAGCAAAAGTTTGTCTTTTTCTAAATTTATCATAGTTTGTTTCCAGCTTAAGGTCATTAGGCAGTTTATTGTTCAAAATGGTTCCATTGTAAAATACAGTAGGTGTTTTTGAAAAGAGAGGAAGAGTGAGCCGGAATTTTCAAATCACTACGGTTTCGAAATTGAAAACGTGAATTTTGTTTAGTCAAAAAAAGTGAAAGGTTTTCTTTGACAAAAAGTAGTGTAATTGTTTTTCAAAAGATGTAATTGGAAGGATATATTAACAATATTGATTATTTAAAAACATTTTTACAGGGATGATTTCGATCCAGTGAGTAGATTATTCGAACAGCCTTTTTTTTTTTTAAGTCTAAATAAATAGAGTGTCCGTTGGTTCTCACTGCCCCACACTGGTACTGCATACATTAGGAGTGGATAAAGCAAACCATAGTATTATATATTTTAGTCATGAGTTTTGAGGAGGTTCCATGGCCAAAATAAAAAAATCCAAGACTGTACAAACAGATAAACTTTTACAATGAATACAAGTAATTGTTTTGTAATTTTTTAAAAAGGGAAATCACAATCATTTGAAGAAAACAGAAATAAATTTAACTTTCTAAACTCCTGCTTTATTTTACTGCAAGTGCCTGCCTTATATGAAATTAAATGAGAAACCTTTCCTGCAATACACAATTTGTAACAACATGTTTCTTTAAATGTATTAAGGTACTGGAATAAGTAAATCTCGGAAAAAACATCATATGTATTCTTAACTGCAAAAATATACGTAGAACTTATACAAAAAATATTTTCTAATTTAGTATAAAATAGCCAAGAGCTATTTTATACTAAATAGAATGACTTAGTGTTTTGCAGACATTAGTCATTGTTCAAAGGAAGGGTTTTTGGATTATGGAGACAGGATAGGGTTGAGACATGTGTACAAAAAAAAATATATATATATATATATATATATATTTTTTTATTTTACTCATTTTATATATATATATATATATATATATATATATATATATATATATATATATGTTTAACACTTTTGTATAACAGTTCTATACTTCTAAATATATGCTTTCCAGGATATGCTAGAATCCATCTTTACTCCAAAATTATTTATTTAATTAGCTTTTTTAATCTCCAAACAACCACAGTTAATATTTTGAGCATATCCAACATTATGATGACGCACTTCATTAGCAAAATCCTGAATTCCCCTTAATTTAGATTGTATCATGTAATTAGTCTTAGAACTAAAATTCGTTGAATTTTAGTAAACCAATAGTTTAATATTATTATATTATTCTTCATTTATTTCATAGATCAATACTAGGCTTAATTCATTATAAGTACTATACCATCAGAAGCTATGTCAAATACCCATTTTTATTATTATTTGCATAAGTCATGCAAATAAATTATAAATAGTATCTGGACTAAGACAGAGCCTTGTGGTACACCATGTTTAATTTGTCTGACATGACCATTATGTTTACATATCCTTACATAACGCTTCCTATCCATCAAACAACGCTGTATCGACACCTCTCACAACTGATAACTATAATTTATTAGGTAAAAGTCTTGGTTACATAAAAAATGATTTCGACCTTTATTCTCTTGAGAAGTGTATTTATTACTTATCTAGGAAAAAATGTATTCGCGCTGAGATAGTTAATACACTTTAGATAGGCCGTTATTCGTTTTAATCACTTTCTCCAACAATTTAGAAAGCGTCTACAAAAAAGATATAGGTCTGTAACAATTTGCGTGTTTTTTATTACCATTCTTAAACAACGGGATGACTACTGCTAGTTGGACATTTTCCTTAATCTAAGCTTCTGCTATCTAGGTAAGTTAAATTTAGATATACTTTAATCAAGTAGCTGCTAACACCGCCAATTACAGGTGACTTGTTATTTATCAGACCTCTTTTCTCTGATAAGATCTCCTGTTTACATGAACCATAAACATAGAATTCCTCAAGATTCTCATCACGTATTTATACCGTGCATTTTTGTGATATATTGTAATTAATTCAGGTTTGTTTAAGAAAGTGTTATTAATTTCTGATTCAATTTGCTTCTTGTCAGTACAGTAATTGGTATTAGGTTTTTGTTTCAAGCGCAATTCTCAAACCTATTCAAGTAGTACTCATTTTGAGATCTTCTTAAATTTGTTTTCAATTATTTCTGAAAGATCGTGAATAATCTTTTAGTTTATAGTCATGAGGTATAGCTACCATTAATCTATAGAGTCGTCTCTTAATTATGCCTTTACAAAGCCAAACCGTTATCTCCAAGATGTAAACATTTTTATTTATTTTTTTTTTAGTTTATCTGTATATACATAAAGTGCCACTAGGACAAAGCCAAGGTCAGTAGGAGAGAATCGACTGATTTTAGGTTAATCCTCTTATCAGCAATATTGATTAAATTTTATTCTAACAAATTTCGGCAAACAACACCCAAATTTCCATCGGTATAATAAAGTCAGGCTTAAATTCAAATTTTCGTGAGTATTAGATTTTTCCTCATACTTCTTACATTCTGATTTACAACTACGAAAAAGTGTTTGGTTTTTAAATAGACAGCGGCTAGCCTCATCTTGTTTCAACTTAATGCGCCTCGTTAGTGTTTCATGCATTTCAATAAAGTGTTTCTTTATGCATTACGTCTTTCTTCCCTTAAGACATAAATCTTCAAAGAATAAAATGTATTATAGTACTAGAAAATATATTTCTATCATAGCTGTGAAAAAAATACAAGCCATTTTTACTAAATAAATTAGATTCAATTTATATTTTTATCTTTTTACCAAATACTGTTCACACGCAAACTTAAGCCTACATGACTTGACTTACCAAAATGTCCCTCCAAGTCACTGCAGGAACGAGAAAACTTGTGAACATTTCTCAACATATGTATTAATTAGCTATGAGAGCCACAGTTATAGTCAGGTGTGTCATAAAAACCCGCGTGAGCTTGCACGTTGAAATACTGCTTCCGTTGAACAAATACGTGATAAGAACCTCTACTTACCGCTCTAATGAAACGATACGTTTGCAGAGGGATCTGGAAAAATATTGTAAATTAATTTTACTGTACCAAATAAAATAAGTTTGTCAGTTCAAGTTCAGTCTACTTTACATTGATGTATTTGTGTAACAAGCGGAAACTATGCCTTAATATACAAACGGATGTAGTCACATGACTAAAATCGTAAGCCATGCAAAAAATTTGTAATCATACAGAACTGAAACTGGGGTGTATCCAGCGCTAACTTGCTTAGTAATAGTTAGACTGCGAACCCCTTATTCGTGATCAGGACACAATTCCGCACAATATTAAAACTCACATTGCTATATTAAAATATATATATATATTTCCGTTTTCAAAAATTGCGTAATTTTCCGGCTTTACCACTGAATAAAACGATCTCTCATTTATCAGCTATGAAAAAATTTCAGTCAAAAATTGACTAGACTCCAGTTCTACAAAAATACGATATATTTATTTTTTATAAGCAGCTTTTTTGATAGTTTGAATACCTTGACTTATGTTTGGCTAATACAATTAAATCTTCTAAACGTACTTTAGAAATTTTAAAAATATGTAACATATTCCTAAATCTAACGAAAAATATTCAATAAATTCACAACGAATTTTGCACAACTAATATATAAAAATTTTTTGATTCCTTTATTTAGGGTCAAAAATATAAAGTCATTTGCCACTAGCTATCTTCGGTCTTTTTTATAGGAAAGTGGTAATAATTTCTGGTTGTGAACGGTTTTTTTAGTATGAAGGATGGTTAGTGGCTAAGGCATCGGACTATGGAGGGCAATATTCGAATCCCCAACTGACCTAACAGTGGGTACTTCACTCATTAAATAAGTTCACGCACAGGCCTGCAAGCCCATGTGAACTGGCGAGTGTAGTTAAAAAGAAATAAAAACAACAACACAGACATTTGTTTAAATACATAACTATATGTTAAATTTGATCATGTTCTGTAAATGATACGTATGTGTTTAACAATACTGCGATAATGACCTTCAATTTGACTTGTATATTGTTTTATGGTTATATAGCAATGTTGAATATATGGCATTTATAAAACTTAAATATATGGTATACAATTTTGACATTATGTAATGATTCCATAATGGTACAAATAGCTTAATGCATGTGTCTAAACGAATATCTTTATTTTTTAAAGGTAAAAACAAACATAAGTTACAACGTAAGGTAAACGAATTCGGTAAATAATAATGAACGGCTTTTAATAATAACCTACTGAATGAAAACTGAACTTCTGTTAGTATTATTATTCATTAGAAAGACGGCGATCGTCAATGAAGTATTGAAGGTTCTCTTCCCTACACAACTTCTGAACCTTGACTACCATCCAACATGGACACCCTGGACTTCTCTATTAGTGTCCACGTCGATGGCAACCATTGAGCGGACGCTATAAATTAGTAAAGAGAAGAGTCCTATACTTAAACAAATAGCGTAATATGAACTAAATCATCAAAATACTCATCAAGAGCTGAAATGGTCATCATCTGAGTGACAATTAGTGAATATGAAACGCAAATAATAGACTATCGTAGATAAAAAAATCATCAGCTGATGCCTTTTTATTTGTCGAATTTTATTTTTATTAAGGGTATAACGGTTCGCTCTTGAAGAAAATACATAGCTACGGTTCCCTCTTGAAGAATATACATAGCTACGGTTCCCTCTTGAAGAATATACATAGCTACGGTTCCCTCTTGAAGAATATACACAGCTACGATTCCCTCTTGAAGAATATACATAGCTACGGTTCCCTCTTGAAGAATATACATAGCTACGGTTCCCTCGTGAAGAATATACATAGCTACGGTTCCCTCTTGAAGAATATACATAGCTACGGTTCCCTCTTGAAGAATATACATAGCTACGGTTCCCTCTTGAAGAATATACACAGCTACGGTTCCCTCTTGAAGAATATACATAGCTACGGTTCCCTCTTTAAGAATATACATAGCTACGGTTCCCTCATGAAGAATATACATGGCCACGGTTCCCTCTTGAAGAATATACATAGCTACGGTTCCCTCTTGAAGAATATACTTAGCTACGGTTCCCTCTTGAAGAATATTCATAGCTACGGTTCCCTCTTGAAGAATATACATAGCTACGGTTCCCTTTTTAAGAATATACATAGCTATGGTTCCCTCTTGAAGAATATACATAGCTACGGTTCCCTCTTGAAGAATATATAGCCATGGTTCCCTTTTGAAGAATATACATAGCTACGGTTCCCTCTTGAAGAATATACATAGCTACGGTTCCCTCTTGTAGCGTATATATATATATATATATCCACGGCTCCCTCTTGAAGCGTATAGATATGCACGGTTCTCTATTGAAGAATATACATAGCCATGGTTCCCTCTTGAAGCGTATAAATAGCCACGGTTCTCTCTTGAAGCGTATAGATATGCACGATTCTCTCTTGAATAATATACATAGCCACGGTTTCCTGTTGATGCGTATAGAGACACGTTTCCCTCTTGAAGCGTATACTAGGCTACGATTCCCTTTTGAATCAAATACAGTGACACCAAGGACAGTAAAGCCAAGGTCTATACAGAGCCACAGCTCCGCTATTGAAGCGTATTCAGCAATTAGGTTCCCTTTTGAAGCGCATACAGTGCCAAGGTTCCCTCTTGAAGCGAGTTAAGATCAGTTATAAAGGATATAGGCTTTAATCATGAGGAAACGAAGAGAACGTTTCTATATAATAGGAGCTATCAGAAACCTATTATCTTCAAGAAAACAATAACACGCCAACACTTAAAGGCCGCCGGGACCTCTATTGGCCATTAATTCCTCTGATGGCGGCCGACGGTCTTCCCTTAGAGATTACATCTTTACGTTGTGTTTATATATTGCCCATTAACTATGTGACTGTCCAGTTTGAACAATAAAAAGAGATAGTTGAATTTTGGGCTAATAAAACAGTACTATCGCCGCCTGATGTAACCAGTCGGCCTTTGTATCTTGCTTGGGCCGCTTCAGTTGCACATTCCCTCATTAATCTTAATATATAAAATTCAACAATAATGTACTCACCCATCATAAAATCTCTGAAACCTCTGAATAGATTTTGATGTAATTAAGCTTTTCTATCAGAGTCCCCCTAAGAAAGGATTCATCGAAATTCCATTCGTAAGGATTAGAAAAGACCCTTAAACTGTTCTTTTTTTATTAGAATAACATTGGCATTAATTTAATGTAATAATTTATTTCAGACAGTGGATAAAACAGTAGACAAAACCTTGGATAATTTGGTTTTCAATATCACTGTACGTGTATGATTGGGTGGGTGGTTCAATATACGACCTTCCCTTCCAACCACGCCAAGAAAGTCTCCCCACAGGCAAGTGAGGAGCTTGATGTTTGGAATAAGTAACTTTAAATAATGTTGTTCGTTGTGAAATGTTCAAGGTAATTCGACACGATTGCACTGCCTTATGTAGGTTTATAGGAGTTTCTAGGCTACGTAACTTTGTTATCTAGGAGAACGGCAGCAGGCTGAGCTGTTATATGGATGTGATGGTTTAGAGAGAATCACGGAGGGAAGGGTAAGCGAGTGTACAGAACCACTCCGTAGTGAAGTAAGGGCTGTCGTCTACTTATTATATATATATATATATATATATATATATATATATATATATATATATATATATATAACTTATTCAGTAGCCAGCTAACAGTCTAAAGGTCAACATTAAGATATTTTTAAAAAACTCGCACTTTAATCTTGTTTAAGGCTTATAGACGAGACTTTTTTCAATGGAAAATTATAATGATGAGAAAATTGTATCTTGCAATGTAAAGTTTATACTTATTAGTACTAGCCGTCAGCCCTTTCTTCGTTACGGGGTGGTTCTCTACGCTTATTTAACCTTCCCTTTAAGGTTATCTCTAAACCATCACATCAATATAAAAAGCTCACCCTACTGCCGTTCTCCTAGTTAACAAAGTTTTATAAAGTAAAATTTATATAATCCGAAATAAGTGTTCTAAAATGCACTTAGAATGCTTTGAATGTAATTTTATTTATTTACAAGAATGCTTTACAATTACTTAAATTTCCAACCAATGTTTACATGAGTCGCTTTACATTTAATACTTGTGCAATTTTAGCACTGATTTTTTGGTTCCATGACGCATTAAGAACGCTACGTATGAGGAATTTAAAAATAATTAGAACAAATTAATTTCATTGTTGCTTATTATTACTTCACTGAGATCCAACAAGTGTTGTAACTCATTAGTTGATCCTTTACATGGACAGAGGAAATTAAATTTAAATAATCAGAAATAACTGTTTCACAGATTAATGTCATCTAAATAGTAGAGTCATTTTTAAATTAATTTTCAAACATCCTTCTTGAATGGCACCAACTATACTCTAAAACATCCCTTTTCTTCTTTTAGTAAAAATTAAAGAGGTAAAAGAATTAACCCAATAGTTATAGGATTAAAACGAAAAACCCATCACAGAAAAAAGCACGTTCGTTTAATATGAAATATATGGGTCACACCCAATTTTTATGATTTTTAAAAACTATTAAATATCAAACCCACAAACACGAATCCATAGAATTTGTTCGGTGGAAATACTTATATTTTACGAAAAATAAAAAAGAATAAAATTGTTACTCCATAAGCGATTTATGTAACATTATTACATAGTTTTCCCTCCCTTCCCCCTCCCTCCCTTTTTGTACACGTATATGACATCCATTTCTTCCTACTACAAAACAAAAACTGATATATTTAACATAAAATTTTAGGTTAGAAAAAGCGGTAGTTAATGTTAGGTTATTTTAGATTAAATTAGCAATAAGTCTGTGTCTAGGAATCCTCCAAACAGGCTTAGCCTGGGAGGCAACTCATTTATTTCTCAAATTAACATTATTAAATGTAAGTGTTATTAAGTGTATATATTTACTGTTGTATTTTTATGTATTGTTGTACGTTTTTATGAGAAATAAAGCTTATCTATTATTATATACTGGCTAAACCTTATATAGCCAGCGTTCCTGTTGTATATCTCAGTTACTATCATAATTATTACTATGCCATATTCCTTTACAGGAGAAAAAAACTACATAAGATTAATGTAATAAACATACATTTTCGTGTAAAAATGTTTTTTCCTTCTGCTTGTGGGGTTGGTTAATGGTGACTAGTTTAAAAATACATAAAAATCTGTTGGAACCCCTACATTCCACATTCACCACATGTTCTTGTTATTAGAAACAATTTTTAGAAATTGACCTATTATTCTACTATTATTCTATTACCTATTATTATAGCATCTGCAAAGGCTAGGGGTTATTTGCCACATTCACGTCGAATCTTGTAAATTTACGTCCTAATAAAGTTGATTATTTGAGTATCGAACTTTAAATTACATCTTGATAGTATGTAGTGTATAGTTGGGGTAAACAATAAAAACATCAACTGTGAGTAGAACCATGTGTTACCTGATGAGGGTGGATGTCCAGACACTGAGGGTCCATGGTGTCGTCGGTCACAGGGTGTGACAGATACTACCGCCGAGATAAAAACACCCTAATGACACATCACACCTACGTGCATCTGGCGGTCCTTAATTATCGATCTAATGCGTAGGTCACGTAGATCTAATGGACGGAACTGTTCATGGCCAAGTATAATCCATATAAAATCTTGTTTGTATAATCTTACATAATATATACCATTTAAAAATAAGCAAACAGGGATCGATATTCACAGAACGACCAAAGCGAGGAGTATAAGAGCAAATTCTAGTTTGACCTGAAAAAGTGTGTAGATAACCATCAAAACTAGATCAATCTATAATTTGTCCGGAACAAACGCGTAGGTAACCATGAACACTAGATCAATATGCAATTTGTCCGGAACAAAGGCGTAGGTAACCATGAACACTAGATCAATATGTAATTTGTCTGGAACAAATGCGTAGGTAACCATGAACACTAGATCAATATGTAATGATAAATGATAATGATAAATGATATTTATTTCCACATATTTTTACAAAAATAAAAACAATAAACAAACTTGGAAATTTACTGATCACATAACAAGTTGAGTGATCAGTTAAAAAAGATTAAGTTACATAGATAATAAAACAATTTAATTTGATATCTAATTTGTATGGAACAAACGCGTAGGTAACCATGAACACTACATCAATATGTAATTTGTTCGGAACAAACGCGTATGTAACCATGAACACTAGATCAATATGTAATTTGTCTGGAACAAACGCGTAGGTAACCATGAACACTAGATCAATATGTAATTTGTTCGGAACAAACGCGTAGGTAACCATGAACACTAGATCAATATGTAATTTGTCTGGAACAAACGCGTAGGTAACCATGAACACTAGATCAATATATAATTTGTATGGAACAAACGCGTAGGTAACCATGAACACTACATCAATATGTAATTTGTTCGGAACAAACGCGTATGTAACCATGAACACTAGATCAATATGTAATTTGTCTGGAACAAACGCGTAGGTAACCATGAACACTAGATCAATATGTAATTTGTCTGGAACAAACGCGTAGGTAACCATGAACACTAGATCAATATGTAATTTGTCTGGAACAAACGCGTAGGTAACCATGAACACTAGATCAATATATAATTTGTATGGAACAAACGCGTAGGTAACCATGAACACTACATCAATATGTAATTTGTTCGGAACAAACGCGTATGTAACCATGAACACTAGATCAATATGTAATTTGTCTGGAACAAACGCGTAGGTAACCATGAACACTAGATCAATATATAATTTGTATGGAACAAACGCGTAGGTAACCATGAACACTACATCAATATGTAATTTGTTCGGAACAAATGCGTATGTAACCATGAACACTAGATCAATATGTAATTTGTCTGGAACAAACGCGTAGGTAACCATGAACACTAGATCAATATGTAATTTGTTCGGAACAAACGCGTATGTAACCATGAACACTAGATCAATATGTAATTTGTCTGGAACAAACGCGTAGGTAACCATGAACACTACATCAATATGTAATTTGTTCGGAACAAACGCGTATGTAACCATGAACACTAGATCAATATGTAATTTGCCTGGAACAAACGCGTATGTAACCATGAACACTAGATCAATATGTAATTTGTCTGGAACAAACGCGTATGTAACCATGAACACTAGATCAATATGTAATTTGTCTGGAACAAACGCGTAGGTAACCATGAACACTAGATCAATATGTAATTTGCCTGGAACAAACGCGTATGTAACCATGAACACTAGATCAATATGTAATTTGTCTGGAACAAACGCGTAGGTAACCATGAACACTAGATCAATATGTAATTTGTATGGAACAAACGCGTAGGTAACCATGAACACTACATCAATATGTAATTTGTTCGGAATAAACGCGTATGTAACCATGAACACTAGATCAATATGTAATTTGTCTGGAACAAACGCGTAGGTAACCTTGAACACTAGATCAATATGTAATTTGTTCGGAACAAACGCGTAGGTAACCATGAACACTAGATCAATATGTAATTTGTCCGGAACAACCGCGTAGGGAACCATGAACACTGGTACAATATGCACTTTGTCCAGAACAAATAAAATCCTGGCACAAACAAACTCCCAGGCTACTGAACTGTTGAGTTTTAACTGAAACTCGCAACGTTTAGTCAGTTAACATAATTGGTCGGTAGCGTAGTTGGTTAAATCCCAGCTTTATGTGCTAAAGGTTCTCAGTTCGATCCCAATCAGAGTCATAATACATTTTGAGAGGGATCAGCTGATAACCACGAGCTGTTCATATGTCAATGGGCTATTAATTAATGACACTTTCTAAGGAATAGTCGACCTTAGTTTGTAACAATGACTACATTCGCTCATCTACACTCATTCGAAATCCATATTCGCCCATATCTCGACGATCCGCGTCTTATGAATAAATAAAAATAAGTAAATAAAATAATGTGACCTTTCATTAAAAACAAGCAATATAATTGTTATACCAATGGGTCATTTATTATACTTAACCAATGTTACCGAGCTCATAATAAAGGAATTACAAAGGTGTAACTTCTCCCAATTTGTGAGCATATTACAGTATACAGTATCTGAAACAATAACAACTATTAATTATTAAAATGCCCTTATACTGTTATGTAAACGTTAGTTTGTTTAAATCGATCATTACAAGGCAATAGAGCTTGACAATCGATTCTGCAATTATTATTATGTCGTCGTAAAACAAAGAAGAAATTAATGTGCGAACAAATATGTTGTATTTGCAACCCTTAGTCAATTCGGACTTACTCATTATTAGCTGCTAACTCGCGTGGTGTATCAATGAATCAGGGCGGTGAGTCGGCATAGAAAGGAACAGAAGGATCGTTAATGACAATGCCCCTGAGCGTCGATAGTTAAACCGGATCTATGATCTCTCATTCCAAAACACTAACCTAACCTAAGAGGACACAAGCAGTTAAATAATAGATGCAACTTAATTTTGATTTGATTATTGTAATAATACAATATAAAATACTAGTAAACAAATCCACTCATATTACTAACAACTCAACTTGATTTGGAGTAATCAAGATTCAGATGTTGCGTAGGGAAGAGAACTGAGTATCAGACTTGCTAGTTATCTGAAAATCAGACTAACACTACGTGGTTCGGTTTCCACGTAAAGCTATAGGTCCTTTAAATATCCTGGCTATTTGGCTATTAATATATAGTTCTGAGGAACAGTTGACCTTAGTTAGTAACAATGACTACACTCGTTCATTTACACTCATCACACTCATTCACCTCTCATGTACGCCCATATTTTGAAGATTATAAATTTATACGAAAATTATAACAATTATAAGTTCGCTTCTCATAAACGTAACAATTCAAAATACGCTAAGGAATCATAATTCTCAATCACAATACCTACGATGACATATTAAAGAAAATTTGATCGGAAAATTTACGTAAAATATCTTCTGTTTTACCGTTCAACATTGGTCTAATATATCCATGATCGCTCCAGCAGACACGTCAAACCTCCGAGTCATGAGACCAGAGATCAATTTCTATTGACTTAGAATAGAGGGTGTTCAAAAGGTCCAAGGGCGGTTGAATATAGTTTAGACAGTTACAGACAAAGGTAAAAAACTTTGCACATTGCTGCTGGAAATAAAAAGCTATTCTACTATGTATTCAGTGATCTACTACCTTCGTAGCGGGACGGCCCACTAGGAGTCGGAAGAAAATCTTAAATGTAAGCATAGGTTGATATACATACCATTTTAAAGGCCTTAGAGTGGTGCCGCATCAGGAGAGGCTAGTAGAACATCATTACGCAAATTAGACCTCAAATGGTTAATCCTAAACAAAAGGGCGGCGCTCGAAAGTTTCAATACTGTTCTTATGTGCAAGTTTAAGAATGCCTTGATTTTTTGTAACAATAATCAGATGAAGCTACAAAACTTCACACATGATTACTTTACACAAACCCCTACTTTAAGATCTATTCAGTGTCCTGCTATTATTCTATGGGAACGGTCAATGAGGAGTCAGTAGAAAAGTTTTAGTGTAAGAATGGGTCGATATGCACGTCATTTTAAAGGGCTGGTCAAGCATAGACGAATGCCGCAAACTGCACTTCAGAAGCTTTATTCGTCACAAAATGGTGGTGGTTTAAAAATCTTGCACATAAGATCAGCATTGAAACTTTCGAGCGCCGCCATTTTGTTTGGGATTAACCTTTTGGGTCTAATATACGGTATGATGTTATATTAGCTAAGACCTTTAAAATGGTATGTTTTTTCTTGCGACTCCTAGTGGCCGTCCTCCTACAAAGGTAATGAATACATGGTAAAATAGCTTTTTATGTCCAGCAGCAATGTGCAAAGTTTTGTACCTTTATCTTTAACGGTATAAACAATATTCAACCGTCCTCGAACTTTTTGAACACCCTGCATACATTACAAAATATTTACCTTGTCATAACTTGTGATTGACTTCCAGCCAACTCGGAAGGAATGAGGTCAGGATGACGTCAAAGGACGGCGTGACTCAGGTTGACGGTTGACGCATCAAGGTTGACCTCGTTCGTACTTCCGATTTCATTCGTATTGTTTCAACTTAGACTGCTGTATATGGATTTATTCTGTGTTAGATACGTAGGATAGGTGGTCATCCCGTGCTTCAAGGAATCACGGCAGGGTGGGTACTAGGGATGGCAACGATATATCGGAAATATCGATAAATATGAATCGATATATCGATATAATAGTAACAATATTTCCTGTCGATAATATCGGCAATATCGATATTTTGGTCCGATATATCATATTACTAAATATTGACGTTATTCTCTCTCCTCACAATCATCATGATTCGAAAAAATCAAATTTAAACTGCCTCTTATACGTACAAAAATGCATTTAAATAATGTAAATTTATTTAGTTTTTTACTTGAAGTTAACGCACCAAAATGTAGTTTATTGTAGACCCGTGGCTGGAACGGGTCAATGAAGTTGTATGTGAGTTGGCAATGCTGGCTCTACTCTTTTTCTTTCTTTGCTAATTATTCTTTTATAATTGACATAATAATTTAAGGTATAAATATTCTTATTCGATTTTGTTCCATTCAACCCCACACACCTTAATTTGTTTCGTATTTGGTGTATTTGATCTTTACATTCAGTAGGCTATTGCAGATAGTGACAGCAATGAGTGTATTTTTGGTCATGACATAAGAGTTAGTGCATAGTTTTAAACAGATAAATCATTTACAATTCGATAAATCAGTTACTCGATATACCGATATTTTTTCGATATTATCGTTTGGTCGTTATTTGGTTTGCGATATATAGATAATTCGATATATCGATTTGTTGAAAATATTCGCTATCTCTAGTGGGTACTGAAATAAATGTGCATACAATTTTGTCAAGTTTTACAATCGGACGGTAGCGTAGTTTGGTTGAAGCCCAGCTTCATAAAGTAAAGCTTCTAAGATCGATAACAATCAGTTATAACAATGTTAAAGGGATCATCCGCCCTTAATGATGACCGCCGGCTGTTCATTTGTTACTGGGCTATCAATTCACTAATTACACTTTCATAGTTAGCCTTAGTTTGTATCAAAGACCACATTCGGTCATTCACACTCAGACGGATATGAAATGCATATTCACCATAGCTTGACAACCGGTTTGTCCGTTCAATAAAAAAATCATTGTAAATTAAATATACAGTACAAGTAAACGTCACACAACACAAATTTATTACAATATAAGCACAAAATGCACAAATATACTAAAATACAAGCACAAAATGCACAAATATTATGGTGATCGATTTCGGTGAACCACGCTCACCTTCCTCAGACCAGAGGGATTCACAAAAGAATCAAATATAAATTAAATATAAGATTCACCTCCAATTCTAAACTGTAACTATTCAAAATAATTCTGATCTATGTAGTCTAGTTACTAACTGAGATAGCCTACACTCTCAGTTTCTATCTCTTCGTAAATGAAGTTCAGTACTCCATGAGAGCATTCTAGATCCACCCGAAATGATTATGGTGATGATTGTGATGATGACAAAAACTATGACAATGATGATGATAACCCGTCAACTTAAAAATACTGAACTTGTAACTCAGTGTCTCATCATTCAAACAACCAAGCTCTAAGCACCGGGATTACAGCACTACACCTATAGGTCAGGATAAAGGACTTTGTAACAAGATTAAAATGTGAAATTTCGAATTTATAAATTTATTTACTCCTTGTGTAATTGTTTTATTAATGTAGGTTAAGAACGAAATTTGCTTACGAACGTATATTCATTTCAAGGAAAACTTCTCTTTGTTTTCATTAAGAAATGTCCTGTTGACGAAGGATACAGTCCATCAGTGATAGTGATCTACATGTTGAAGGAGTTAGTGTTGACAGCTTAGCTAATTAATCATAAACTGGTATTACCACTAATTAATACTATTATGAGCAAACCAATGTCCTACTGATATCGTCGCCATGACATGTCTTAAGGACGGTGTAGTTATTTAAAGAGTTATTAATTTCATTAGTGCTAACTTGTACTACATATTTAACTATTAGATTACAAGTGGCTGATTGCTCGTCCATCAATTTAATTTACAATATTAGTTAATTTAGTCACAATCAAGTTTATCACATTTACTTTGATATTGAAGTACATCCTTATGAGACGCTGACTCAAATTTGTGCGTATTTTAACATATGAATGATAACATGAGTGTGGATGACCTGTGTAGTCAGGTTACTAACCGAGTTCCTCAGAAAGGGGCATTTGTTCATTACCAAATAGCCAGGGCAATTAAAACACCTACAACTTTACGTGAAATCCGAACCACGTAGTGTTGGTCTGATTTTCAGATAATTTACAAGCCTGATACTCAGTTCATAGCAACTGGACACTGATTACCACCCAACATGGACGAGCAGACATGAACTTGAATAGAAAGCACGAACACGGCAACTTTCTTCACAGGTATCGACGATGGGGTGGGATTGGTGGCCTTAGACAAATTCTTCCAAATATCCTTCAGTCATACAATTGCTGCAAACACTGGATATTCCGCCTTCAATATTTATAGATTCATCAAAAGTCTGAAGGATGAAATCGATACGTACGTCATAATGAATGGTGCAGAAAAGGGTAATAAAATAAAACTGACTCTTAACTCAAAAAGAAGTCAGCATGTCAATACAAAACAAAGTGAACCGTCTGAGAAATGGTAAAAATAAAACTAGAATCTTTTAAGGGCGTGTCTCATGTGGGAATTTTACTGTGAGAAACAAGTAAAATCGATCTATAGCTGCAGTATTTATGTTTTCAGTAATGGTTTTTTATTATCTGGCAATTGTTTAAAAACGCTAAGATTTAAAATTGTGTTTAAGTTTGTGCGATATTTGTAGTAATTTTATGAATAGTTTTCTCTATTGAGAACTGTACAGAAAAATTATCAATTACTTTAATTTTGAGATTAATTTAATAATTGGTAGATAATTTATTTAATTTTACTTTGAATAACGTTATAAAACATAATAATAGAATTTTCCTGTGTTAAATTAATTTATCTAGTTCGTGTGTGTTTATGTAATACACAGTATAGCCTCTGTGTTTTTAGTTTTATAAATATTTTATCATGCTTATTTTTATTGGGGTTTTTCATGATTCTGTTTCTTCTTAAAAAATATGTATATTTTTTTAAAGCACGTTTTGGACATAAAATGTTCAACAAAACATTCTTTGAATATTTATTAAATAAGTTTAAGTGAACTTTTTCTTTGCCTTAACCTAATAACGAACGCATTGAAAGCGAACTTATAAAGAACTGTTATTATTATTTAATAATAATAAAGTAAATGTAATAGCTCATTTATATGTGATGCAGTTTAAACCAGCTGTGCTACCTCACTAACTAACAAAATTACAGACACAAATATTCCTATTAGATTGAATGACTATTGTAGGTGTATATAATTAAAGTCATTACTTACAGTTACATCTTTAAATGTTCCTTCCAAAAACCTAGTTGGTCAGCAGACATTTTTTTATATAACGAACAAAATCAATTTTTAGATTCAGGTCTCTGTTCAGACATGGCAATAAACCCTTGAGTGAACGTTGGCAAGAACCAACCTTCGGTAAAATGCTTTGCTTCAAATTATATAGTTCGACATTATCTTGAGAAAGTATGTTTAAATTGTTGTCTATAAGTTGGCTAGAGTATAAGAAATCAAAAGGCCGAGCAATCTTGTTGTTGATGGCCGCTTTTATGCTGCAATCTACATATAATATGGTGCACAATTACAAGATTGATTTTCCATTTAAATAACCCTCTTTTTTCTATCTTTAATTTGTTTATCAGCAATACGTTGTTTTAAATCTACACGTGCCTACAACAACTCGTGTGAATTTAAATTAAGTAACTGCTTAAAAAAAACTGTTCGCCTTGTGTTTGAATTGTTAACATCACACAAATTGTGTTCTTTAGGTAAATAATGTAAAATGTTGACTATAAACTTGCGGAAAGAAATACCAAATTACTTGAACATCGCGTGCTCTTACGTTAGTGAAAACCAAACCTTGGAAGAAAACTGCAAAGACGCCTCCTGTCCTCCATTTAGCCAAAGCCAATTTGCAGTGACTAGCGAATATGGTTGAACCGGTTCATATAGATATATTATTTATAGAGTATTTACATTTAATCATGTCTTTATTGTTTTTTATACTAATAGACTAACAAATAAAAATAAAGAAATAAAATAACACCTTACTAATAATAAACTTACTAAAAATATACCTTTTAGAGAAATGTGATTGACAATAAATTTGTTCCGAACATGCTTCCTATATTAAGCGCATATTTGGGTTTCAGCCGTGGAGGGGCATTGTTCAACCGTCAATCTATCGTAAATTACGTACCCACACGCGTGATTAAATTATAACTTGAAGTGCTCACATTCCCCGAAAGTGTTTAGCTGAAAAAAATAACTGTAATAAACTGTACACGTTTATTTGGTTGTTATTTATTTTATTGTTTACAATGTTTATTTGTTGTGTTATCATAATAATGGTTTAATTTATTTGTTATAATCTTGATTTGTTATTGTTCATCAAACTAACGAAAGATCACCACTGATAATGACGTAGTTGGTGGTGCTTGCTATTGCGGCATCAGCAGGCGGCCTACCGTCATCCTGGTTGCCATGACAGTGGGGGGAGAGTGATCACCACTGATAATGACGTAGTTGGTGGTGCTTGCTATTGCGGCATCAGCAGGCGGCCTACCGTCATCCTGGTTGCCATGGCAGTGGGGGGAGAGTGATCACCACTGATAATGACGTAGTTGGTGGTGCTTGCTATTGCGGCATCAGCAGGTGGCCTACCGTCATCCTAGTTGCCATGACATTGGGGGGAGAGTGATCACCACTGATAATGACGTAGTTGGTGGTGCTTGCTATTGCGGCATCAGCAGGTGGCCTACCGTCATCCTGGTTGCCATGGCAGTGGGGGGAGAGTGATCACCACTGATAATGACGTAGTTGGTGGTGCTTGCTATTGCGGCATCAGCAGGCGGCCTACCGTCATCCTGGTTGCCATGACAGTGGGGGGAGAGTGATCACCACTGATAATGACGTAGTTGGTGGTGCTTGCTATTGCGACATCAGCAGGTGGCCTACCATCATCCTGGTTGCCATGACAGTGGGGGGAGAGTGATCACTACTGATAATGACGTAGTTGGTGGTGCTTGCTATTGCGGCATCAGCAGGCGGCCTACCGTCATCCTGGTTGCCATGACAGTGGTGGGAGAGTGATCACTACTGATAATGACGTAGTTGGTGGTGCTTGCTATTGCGGCATCAGCAGGCGGCCTACCGTCATCCTGGTTGCCATGACAGTGGGGGGGAGAGTGATCACTACTGATAATGACGTAGTTGGTGGTGCTTGCTATTGCGGCATCAGCAGGCGGCCTACTGTCATCCTGGTTGCCATGACAGTGGGGGGAGAGTGATCACCACTGATAATGACGTAGTTGGTGGTGTTAGCTATTGCGACATCAGCAGGCGGCCTACCGTCATCCTGGTTGCCATGACAGTGGGGGGAGAGTGATCACCACTGATAATGACGTAGTTGGTGGTGCTTGCTATTGCGGCATCAGCAGGCGGCCTACCGTCATCCTGGTTGCCATGACAGTGGTGGGAGAGTGATCACCACTGATAATGACGTAGTTGGTGGTGCTTGCTATTGCGGCATCAGCAGGCGGCCTACCGTCATCCTAGTTGCCATGACAGTGGGGGGAGAGTGATCACTACTGATAATGACGTAGTTGGTGGTGCTTGCTATTGCGGCATCAGCAGGCGGCCTACCGTCATCCTGGTTGCCGTGACAGTGGGGGGAGAGTGATCACTACTGATAATGACGTAGTTGGTGGTGCTTGCTATTGCGGCATCAGCAGGCGGCCTACCGTCATCCTGGTTGCCATGACAGTGGGGGGAGAGCGATCACCACTGATAATGACGTAGTTGGTGGTGCTTGCTATTGCGGCATCAGCAGGCGGCCTACCGTCATCCTAGTTGCCATGACAGTGGGGGAAGAGTAGTTTTATACCTCAAATATTCTATTAAACTGTTCAATAAATTCTTGTTCAACTCAAAGAAACTAATCGAAATTTAATGATCAACGTAAACTTCACCTGAACTCTTTCTTTCTCTTTGTTAAGTTTTTCTTCTGTCTTAACACTTTTTTTCTATGTCTTAAAAAGATTTCAAAGACATATGTTGCATGTAAAATAGCTCCTCGTAGCATTTTAACAGCTATATAGAGACTGAAGTAATTCTATTGTCAAATGTATCTCTAATTTGAGTAAATGTACATGTCTCCTTTTTTGTAAAGTAAATTTAGTGTACATGTACGATACTGGGAGCAAAACTTTAATAGTAATAATTTATTTGTCTTTAACATAATTTGCATTAGCACCAAAACACATAATTTAACATAGAGTATAAGTATAAACTTCAATACAGTGTATATACGTATTATCATGTATATAAAATTTAGTAGTTGTATAAAGTTATATTGTAAGAAAATCTTCAACTTTATAAACTGTGTTATGTAAATAAAATTGATTTTAATTTCCTCTTTCTATATATATGTTTTCTTCTTTTGAATGTTGGTAGTTAGATGTGTAATATTATTTCATTGTAATGAATATGATTTTTGTATAAAGTGGTCCTGTGGTATGGCATTTTAAGGTCACATTGAGAACGAAGATTGATAGTTTAGTTGTTTGAAAATTTGATAAGAGTGTTTTAAATAATAGAGTTTCATAAATACAGTATAAATAGATGGTACTGTCATGGTATTAACATTTCTAAAGAGTGTTTACAAGATATTTTTTTCTTTTGTTTGAATACAATTCGTAAAGCATATTTTTGTAAAGTAAAAAGGTTCTTCCAGTTAGAATTACAGTTTCCACATATTAGAATGTCATAAGTTAATTTGGTACAATCAAGCCATAGTATTTTGTTAATAGAACTTTTGTTCAACTGTAGGGTGATAATCTTCTGAGTACAAACAGATTGTATGAAATATCGTACATAAAATGTCAAAATAGGTATCAAACTTAAGTCTACTGTCAATTGTAAGTCCCAAAAGATTGATGTATTCATTAAGTTCAAATCAATAATCAAAGAAATTATATGGTCTTTATTTCTTAAAAATAAGTAATAGTTAAGTTAATTGTTTATTTATCAAAATACAAAACATGTTTAGTTAAATTTTTAGTTTCCTCTATTTGTCTATACTGTTTGTTATATGTAGGTATTAGTTGTGTAGTTTCAATTTAATTAACCTGTTGTGAAATATTATGTATAAATAAATATTACTGGACTATTATTACTCAAAAATACGTATTACCATTAACTATTAAACTGCTAGGTTTAGTTTTACCTTTAACTGTTAACGTGCTAGGTTTAGTTTTACCTTTAACTGTTAACGTGCTAGGTTTAGTTTTACCTTTAACTGTTACCGTGCTAGGTTTAGTTTTACCTTTAACTGTTAACGTGCTAGGTTTAGTTTTACCTTTAATTGTTAACGTGCTAGGTTTAGTTTTACCTTTAACTGTTAACGTGCTAGGTTTAGTTTTACCCTTAACTGTTACCGTGCTAGGTTTAGTTTTACCTTTAACTGATAACGTGCTAGGTTTAGTTTTACCTTTAACTGATAACGTGCTAGGTTTGGTTTTACCTTTAACTGTTAACGTGCTAGGTTTAGTTTTACCTTTAACTGTTAACGTGCTAGGTTTAGTTTTACCTTTAACTGTTAACGTGCTAGGTTTAGTTTTACCTTTAACTGTTAACGTGCTAGGTTTAGTTTTACCTTTAACTGTTAACGTGCTAGGTTTAGTTTTACCTTTAATTGTTAACGTGCTAGGTTTAGTTTTACCTTTAACTGTTAACGTGCTAGGTTTAGTTTTACCTTTAACTGTTAACGTGCTAGGTTTAGTTTTACCTTTAACTTTTAACGTGATAGGTTTAGTTTTACCTTTAACTGTTAACGTGCTAGGTTTAGTTTTACCTTTAATTGTTAACGTGCTAGGTTTAGTTTTACCTTTAACTGTTAACGTGCTAGGTTTAGTTTTACCTTTAACTGTTAACGTGCTAGGTTTAGTTTTACCTTTAACTGATAACGTGCTAGGTTTGGTTTTACCTTTAACTGTTAACGTGCTAGGTTTAGTTTTACCTTTAATTGTTAACGTGCTAGGTTTAGTTTTACCTTTAATTGTTAACGTGCTAGGTTTAGTTTTACCTTTAACTGTTAACGTGCTAGGTTTAGTTTTACCTTTAACTGTTAACGTGCTAGGTTTAGTTTTACCTTTAACTGATAACGTACTAGGTTTAGTTTTACCTTTAACTGTTAACGTGCTAGGTTAAGTTTTACCTTTAACTGTTAAACTGCTAGGTTTAGTTTTACCTTTAACTGTTAACGTGCTAGGTTTAGTTTCACCTTTAATTGTTAACGTGATAGGTTTAGTTTTACCTTTAACTATTAAACTGCTAGGTTTAGTTTTACCTTTAACTGTTAACGTGCTAGGTTTAGTTTTACCTTTAACTGTTAACGTGCTAGGTTTAGTTTTACCTTTAACTGTTAACGTGCTAGGTTTAGTTTTACCTTTAACTGTTAACGTGCTAGGTTTAGTTTTACCTTTAACTGTTAACGTGCTAGGTTTAGTTTTACCTTTAACTGTTAACGTGCTAGGTTTAGTTTTAGCTTTAACTGTTAACGTGCTAGGTTTAGTTTTACCTTTAACTATTAAACTGCTAGGTTTAGTTTTACCTTTAACTGTTAACGTGCTAGGTTTAGTTTTACCTTTAACTGTTAACGTGATAGGTTTAGTTTTACCTTTAACTGTTAACGTGATAGGTTTAGTTTTACCTTTAACTGTTAACGTGCTAGGTTTAGTTTTACCTTTAATTGTTAACGTGCTAGGTTTAGTTTTACCTTTAACTGTTAACGAGCTAGGTTTAGTTTTACCTTTAACTGTTAACGTGCTAGGTTTAGTTTTACCTTTAACTGATAACGTGCTAGGTTTGGTTTTACCTTTAACTGTTAACGTGCTAGGTTTAGTTTTACCTTTAACTGTTAACGTGCTAGGTTTAGTTTTACCTTTAACTGTTAACGTGCTAGGTTTAGTTTTACCTTTAACTGTTAACGTGCTAGGTTTAGTTTTACCTTTAACTGTTAACGTGCTAGGTTTAGTTTTACCTTTAACTGTTAACGTGCTAGGTTTAGTTTTACCTTTAACTGATAACGTGCTAGGTTTAGTTTTACCTTTAACTGTTAACGTGCTAGGTTTAGTTTTACCTTTAACTGTTAACGTGCTAGGTTTAGTTTTACATTTAACTGTTAACGTGCTAGGTTTAGTTTTACCTTTAACTATTAACGTGCTAGGTTTAGTTTTACCTTTAACTGTTAACGTGCTAGGTTTAGTTTTACCTTTAACTGATAACGTGCTAGGTTTAGTTTTACCTTTAACTGTTAACGTGCTAGGTTTAGTTTTACCTTTAACTGATAACGTGCTAGGTTTGGTTTTACCTTTAACTGTTAACGTGCAAGGTTTAGTTTTACCTTTAACTGTTAACGTGCTAGGTTTAGTTTTACCTTTAACTATTAAACTGCTAGGTTTAGTTTTACCTTTAATTGTTAACGTGCTAGGTTTAGTTTTACCTTTAACTGTTAACGTGCTAGGTTTAGTTTTACCTTTAACTGTTAACGTGCTAGGTTTAGTTTTACCTTAAACTGTTAACGTGCTAGATTTAGTTTTACCTTTAACTGTAACGTGCTAGGTTTAGTTTTGCCTTTAACTGTTAACGTGCTAGGTTTAGTTTTACCTTTAACTGTTAACGTGCTAGGTTTAGATTTACCTTTAACTGTTAACGTGCTAGGTTTAGTTTTACCTTTAACTGTTAACGTGCTAGGTTCAGTTTTACCTTTAACTGTTAACGTGCTAGGTTCAGTTTTACCTTTAACTGTTAACGTGCTAGGTTTAGTTTTACCTTTAACTGTTAACGTGCTAGGTTCAGTTTTACCTTTAACTGTTAACGTGCTAGGTTTAGTTTTACCTTTAACTGTTAACGTGCTAGGTTTAGTTTTACCTTTAACTGTTAACGTGCTAGGTTCAGTTTTACCTTTAACTGTTAACGTGCTAGGTTTAGTTTTACCTTTAACCGTTAACGTGCTAGGTTTAGTTTTACCTTTAACTGTTAACGTGCTAGGTTTAGTTTTACCTTTAACTGTTAACGTGCTAGGTTTAGTTTTACCTTTAACTGTTAACGTGCTAGGTTCAGTTTTACCTTTAACTGTTAACGTGCTAGGTTTAGTTTTACCTTTAACTGTTAACGTGCTAGGTTTAGTTTTACCTTAAACTGTTAACGTGCTAGGTTTAGTTTTACCTTTAACTGTTAACGTGCTAGGTTTAGTTTTACCTTTAATTGATAACGTGCTAGGTTTAGTTTTACCTTTAACCGTTAACGTGCTAGGTTTAGTTTTACCTTTAACTGATAACGTGCTAGGTTTGGTTTTACCTTTAATTGATAACGTGCTAGGTTTAGTTTTACCTTTAACCGTTAACGTGCTAGGTTTAGTTTTACCTTTAACTGATAACGTGCTAGGTTTGGTTTTACCTTTAACTGTTAACGTGCTAGGTTTAGTTTTACCCTTAACTGTTAACGTGCTAGGTTTAGTTTTACCTTTAACTGTTAACGTGCTAGGTTTAGTTTTACCTTTAACTGTTAACGTGTTAGGTTTAGTTTTACCTTTAACTGTTAACGTGCTAGGTTTAGTTTTACCTTTAACTGTAACGTGCTAGGTTTAGTTTTGCCTTTAACTGTTAACGTGCTAGGTTTAGTTTTACCTTTAACTGTTAACGTGCTAGGTTTAGATTTACCTTTAATTGATAACGTGCTAGGTTTAGTTTTACCTTTAACTGTTAACGTGCTAGGTTTAGTTTTACCTTTAACTGTTAACGTGCTAGGTTTAGTTTTACCTTTAATTGATAACGTGCTAGGTTTAGTTTTACCTTTAACCGTTAACGTGCTAGGTTTAGTTTTACCTTTAACTGATAACGTGCTAGGTTTGGTTTTACCTTTAACTGTTATTGTGCTAGGTTTAGTTTTACCTTTAACTGTTAACGTGCTAGGTTTAGTTTTACCTTTAACTGTTAACGTGCTAGGTTCAGTTTTACCTTTAACTGTTAACGTGCTAGGTTCAGTTTTACCTTTAACTGTTAACGTGCTAGGTTTAGTTTTACCTTTAACTGTTAACGTGCTAGGTTTAGTTTTACCTTTAATTGATAACGTGCTAGGTTTAGTTTTACCTTTAACCGTTAACGTGCTAGGTTTAGTTTTACCTTTAACTGATAACGTGCTAGGTTTGGTTTTACCTTTAATTGATAACGTGCTAGGTTTAGTTTTACCTTTAACCGTTAACGTGCTAGGTTTAGTTTTACCTTTAACTGATAACGTGCTAGGTTTGGTTTTACCTTTAACTGTTAACGTGCTAGGTTTAGTTTTACCTTTAACTGTTAACGTGCTAGGTTTAGTTTTACCTTTAACTGTTAACGTGCTAGGTTTAGTTTTACCTTTAACTGTTAACGTGCTAGGTTTAGTTTTACCTTTAACTGTTAACGTGTTAGGTTTAGTTTTACCTTTAACTGTTAACGTGCTAGGTTTAGTTTTACCTTTAACTGTAACGTGCTAGGTTTAGTTTTGCCTTTAACTGTTAACGTGCTAGGTTTAGTTTTACCTTTAACTGTTAACGTGCTAGGTTTAGATTTACCTTTAACTGTTAACGTGCTAGGTTTAGTTTTACCTTTAACTGTTAACGTGCTAGGTTCAGTTTTACCTTTAACTGTTAACGTGCTAGGTTCAGTTTTACCTTTAACTGTTAACGTGCTAGGTTTAGTTTTACCTTTAACTGTTAACGTGCTAGGTTTAGTTTTACCTTTAACTGTTAACGTGCTAGGTTTAGTTTTACCTTTAACTGTTAACGTGCTAGGTTTAGTTTTACCTTTAACTGTAAACGTGCTAGGTTTAGTTTTACCTTTAACTGTTAACGTGCTAGGTTTAGTTTTACCTTTAACTGTTAACGTGCTAGGTTTAGTTTTACCTTTAACTGTTAACGTGCTAGGTTTAGTTTTACCTTTAACTGTTAACGTGCTAGGTTTAGTTTTACCTTTAACTGTTAACGTGCTAGGTTTAGTTTTACCTTTAACTGTTAACGTGCTAGGTTTAGTTTTACCTTTAACTGTAAACGTGCTAGGTTTAGTTTTACCTTTAACTGTTAACGTGCTAGGTTTAGTTTTACCTTTAACTGTTAACGTGCTAGGTTTAGTTTTACCTTTAACTGTTAACGTGCTAGGTTTCGTTTTACCTTTAACTGTTAACGTGCTAGGTTTAGTTTTCCTTTAACTGTTAACGTGCTAGGTTTAGTTTTACCTTTAACTGTTAACGTGCTAGGTTTAGTTTTACCTTTAACTGTTAACGTGATAGGTTTAGTTTTTCCTTTAACTGTTAACGTGCTAGGTTTAGTTTTACCTTTAACTGTTAACGTGCTAGGTTTAGTTTTACCTTTAACTGTTAACGTGCTAGGTTTAGTTTTACCTTTAATTGTTAACGTCCTAGGTTTAGTTTTACCTTTAACTGTTAACGTGCTAGGTTTAGTTTTACCTTTAACTGTTAACGTGCTAGGTTTAGTTTTACCTTTAACTGTTAACGTGCTACGTTTAGTTTTACCTTTAACTGTTAACGTGCTAGGTTTAGTTTTACCTTTAACTGTTAACGTGCTAGGTTTAGTTTTACCTTTAATTGTTAACGTGCTAGGTTTAGTTTTACCTTTAACTGTTAACGTGCTAGGTTTAGTTTTACCTTTAACTGTTAACGTGCTAGGTTTAGTTTTACCTTTAACTGTTAACGTGCTAGGTTTAGTTTTACCTTAAACTGTTAACGTGCTAGGTTTAGTTTTACCTTTAACTGTTAACGTGCTAGGTTTAGTTTTACCTTAAACTGTTAACGTGCTAGGTTTAGTTTTACCTTTAACTGTTAACGTGCTAGGTTTAGTTTTACCTTTAACTGTTAACGTGCTAGGTTTAGTTTTACCTTTAACTGTTAACGTGCTAGGTTTAGTTTTACCTTAAACTGTTAACGTGCTAGGTTTAGTTTTACCTTTAACTGTTAACGTGCTAGGTTTAGTTTTACCTTAAACTGTTAACGTGCTAGGTTTAGTTTTACCTTTAACTATTAACGTGCTAGGTTTAGTTTTAACTTTAACTGTTAACGTGCTAGGTTTAGTTTTACCTTTAACTGTTAACGTGCTAGGTTTAGTTTTACCATTAACTGTTAACGTGCTAGGTTTAGTTTTACCTTTAACTGTTAACGTGGTAGGTTTAGTTTTACCTTTAACTGTTAACATGCTAGGTTTAGTTTTACCTTTAACTGTTAACGTGCTAGGTTTAGTTTTACCTTTAACTGTTAACGTGGTAGGTTTAGTTTTACCTTAAACTGTTAACGTGCTAGGTTTAGTTTTACCTTTAACTGTTAACGTGCTAGGTTTAGTTTTACCTTTAACTGTTAACGTGCTAGGTTTAGTTTTACCTTTAACTGTTAACGTGCTAGGTTTAGTTTTACCTTTAACTGTTAACGTGGTAGGTTTAGTTTTACCTTTAACTGTTAACATGCTAGGTTTAGTTTTACCTTTAACTGTTAACGTGCTAGGTTTAGTTTTACCTTTAACTGTTAACGTGGTAGGTTTAGTTTTACCTTTAACTTTTAACGTGCTAGGTTTAGTTTTACCTTTAACTGTTAACGTGCTAGGTTTAGTTTTACCTTTAACTGTTAACGTGCTAGGTTTAGTTTTGCCTTTAACTGTTAACGTGCTAGGTTTAGTTTTACCTTTAACTGTTAACATGCTAGGTTTAGTTTTACCTTTAACTGTTAACGTGCTAGGTTTAGTTTTACCTTTAACTGTTAACATGCTAGGTTTAGTTTTACCTTTAACTGTTAACGTGCTAGGTTTAGTTTTACCTTTAACTGTTAACGTGCTAGATTTAGTTTTACCTTTAACTATTAACGTGCTAGGTTTATTTTAAACTTCAACGTGCTAGGTTTAATTTTTACATTTAATTGTACTATTTTTGTTTTGCTTTCATCAGCTATTAGTGATTTGTATTATGAATATTTATTTGGTAATCAATATACGTTTATATCAATATTTGTGGATTAACTACCGTAGTCACCTTGCAGAGTAATTTGATGATCTGAATACTGAACAATATCTGGTATATTTCTTTAAAGATAGTTTGTATTATTAAACATTTCAAAGAACGAGAATTTCCTTGGTGGTAACT
>JAQJVL010000024.1:0-126730 GCA_035578905.1 Stictocephala bisonia
ATATTTAGAAAAGTGTCCAGCCTCACGTTTTCAAAGTGATACTGTGGTGGACCGTCTTTTTTAGAAAAGTAAATTTGTATCAAGTATTGTTGAATTGATTTTGGAATGTTTAATTGTTTAATTTCGAAAATGTTGTTAAAGGTTTTACAAAGTTCCACTGCAGCGAGAGAGGCAAGTGAACCGATTGACGCCATTAGTGCGAGTGATAAGAAAGTAAGGAGGTAAGGGAGTGGTAGTCAGTCATGGAGAGGATGGGAAAATTTTTAAGTCTGGGACTAGCTGTCCATTTAACCAATTGTTTTTCGTTATTTACTAGTTTAAAATCAATACGTAGTAAGTCATACTGGTCGTCCTAAAATTTTGAATTTTGAAGGTGACAATTAGGTCACACGCCTGTCAAGACATGAAACTCTGATTACGTCATCCCGTGTGGTAACGGAAGCAGATGTGATAACAGATGACCTTTGAGGTCAAGTGATGTCTAATTTGTTTAATATATATTATGTTTTGGGAAATTGCCACCAGGTGCGCTACGATCACGTCAGCCACATAGAGTATATTGAGTAGTGTATGGAATATTAAATTTGTTATAGTGTATATATGAGTAGAGT
Source organism: Stictocephala bisonia (assembly GCA_035578905.1). Classification (NCBI taxonomy): domain Eukaryota; kingdom Metazoa; phylum Arthropoda; class Insecta; order Hemiptera; family Membracidae; genus Stictocephala; species Stictocephala bisonia. Next base: position 612 of record JAQJVL010000024.1, read on the forward strand.
AGCAAGTTCCCGCGCATGCGCGCTTTGTTATGGTGTATATTGCCACAGAGTAGCAAGTCCATGCGCATGCGTCACCCACGCACAGCTGATGCCACCAGGTCCGCTCCGATTGACGTTGCCGCTAGGGGCGCTGCGATCGGGTTGAGCACATAGAGTAGAGTAACAAGGTGCGCATGCGTGCCCGACCAGCAGACGACGTGTACGAAGGTAGCCGACGGTCGCCAGAAGTACCCGAAGGGAAAGACCGCCATCTTGGATCCGGTTGTCATCTTTTTACATTTATTATAGTATAAAGTCCTCCATATTGGATAAGGAATTTTTGGAGGGAATTTTAGGAGGGAAAGACGTCATATTGGATGAGGGAATTTTGGGGAGGGAATTTTCTTACGGGGTGTGAGTTGTTGTGGGCGGGAAAAGGTGTCTTTTCCCGCCCACAACAACTCACACCCCGTGGGAAAATTCCCTCCCCAAAATTCCCTCATCCAATATGACGTCTTTCCCTCCTAAAATTCCCTCCAAAAATTCCATATTGGACAAAAAAAGTTCATTTTATATAGTCTAACATGGAAAAAGAGGCCATATTGGACAAAAAAGTGTATTTTATATAGTATAACATGGAAAAAGACGCCATATTGGACAAAAAAAGTGCATTTTATATAGTATAATATGGAAAAAGACGCCATATTGGACAAAAAAAGTTCATTTTATATAGTATAACAAGAGAAAGACGCCATATTGGACAAAAAAAGTGAATTTTATATAGTATAACAAGGTTAACAGTGAATTTTATATAGTGTATCTTATATAGTATAACAAGGTTAACAGTGCATTTTATATAGTATAACACGTAAAAAGTTAGGTTAACAATGAATTTTATATAGTATAACAAGGTTAACAGTGTATTTCATATAGTATGATGTGGGAATTTGGAGGGAAATTTGGGAATTTGAGGGAAATTTGAGGTTAGGAAAAGTGAGGTTAGGAAATTTGGCGGGAATTTGAGGTTAGGAAAAGTGAGGTTAGAAAATTTGGCGGGAAATGGGCGCCGCCATCTTGGATCCGGTTCCGGCCGCCATCTTGGATCCGGTTCCGGCCGCCATCTTGGATCCGGTTCCGGCCGCCATCTTGAAAGTCCAAAGGTCAAAGTGAGTCTATTTCAACTATATATTCACTACTGATGTTACACTCCTAAGCTATAGTATTTCAGATTTTTTAATGGACTTAAATATATATAACTTATACATCAATATGTATATTAAAAATATTAGCATTAAAAAAGTAATTTAAAATAAATTCTAATAACTCGTGTTGTTGTGTCCTGGAAGAAACCCATTAACAATGTTAATCCCGTTAACAACGTTATTTTAGGCAACTTAAGTTCATTTTTCAAAATCGTAAATTTCAACTTATATTATTTACTCTCGTACTTTCCATAGTTTGTCGAACCAAGTCAACTTTTGTTACATAAAAAATATGTTACGTTAAAAGCATGGATAACATAACAAAACTTTAAATGGATCTTTCTGTTGACTTTATGCTCTTATCTAACCTTTTATAATACATATTATGTAACGTATGCATTAAGTAAAACATTAACAAAGTACTGTATTTTTATGACTAAACTATACTTAGCTTCATTTGAAAATTATCTCAATTATTGAAGGCAGTAATAGTCAATTATCATATTATTTGATAGAAATACTATGGATACAAATTATATTAAAAACATTATACGAGTATATGTAAATAGTTAAATTAGCTGACTTCCCGTGTTCTGTAACATGAAAAAGCAACATAGAATAGGTTTAAAAACTAATCCTGGCAAGAAATATTTTAGAATCCCTTAACTTAAATATTTTACACGTGTCATGATTAGTTAGCTCACTGCACTTGCGCTGCTCCCAATCAACAGTGCTGTTTTGAAATAGAATTAGTTTTAAATTTGCTGTTATTCTTTCCACTAACACGGGAAATAACTTGAGTGGAGGTCTGAGAACCCGTTGATTTTCCTATTTGTGATACTGTACTAAAAGCTTGCTTGCCAAACTATACCTTTTCAGCCTATCGGTGTTTTGATACAACTGCCAATACGTAACATTGCTACATCAAGGCTAAATTTGTAAAGGGTTTTACTTAACACTAAATGGTTGATAGTGTTACAACATTATTTACAAATGGTTCCTAGCCAATGTTTAATTTATACTTTAAAATTTTATTTTAATCTCGTTATAGTATGAAAAAATGTTAAATTTTGTTTAACCTGAAAATATATATTATCACGATAAAGTATTATGTATCAACACAAACATATGTACAGTTATCGACATTTATGCATAACACATGTTGTGTGTTGTGTAGTGTTGAATATTAAATGAGCTGCTGGATCTCGCTTGCCGGAAGTAGCCCTAACAGCCACATACTGTCCGGTTTCCGGTGTTGTGGTCCATACTAATGATCTAGTAAGCTTAATGGCTGCAAATACCTAACTTCCTCAAAGTACCTTGTCATATATTCCTAAACATAATATTAACATTTTTCTACAGAGATTTACAACTCTTGTAACTATTTCGATATCAATTCCATATCCAACAAAAACTTAAGCTAGGCTTTCCCTTAAAAATGTAACCAAAAAGTAGTTATTGTAAATATTGTAAAATCTTACATCATATAAACTTAAAAAAACATTTATTAAATTTAGCTTGACCTTAATACTGTCGTGGACCTTCAAAATGTGGGAAGCTCCTTCCACTCTATTTATGCAGTGGGTGCAGAGAGCACTTTAAACTTCTTGGCCTATCTATTAGCCCCTCAAAGTGGGGAGGTTCTAGGACGAAGGTCGAGACACATCGAGAAGACACATTTGAAAACTTCTGGATTGAAGCGGCGCCTTACATTAAGGCATTTTCAACCGACTAGTCAGTCTTCAGCCTGGAGCTAAAGTTTATTTTTATTTATTTATTCACAAGACGCCGATCGTCAATATATGGGCGAATATGGATTTCGAATGAGTGTGATGAGTGTAGATGAGCGAATGTAGTCATTGTTACAAACTAAGGCCGACTATTCCTTAGATAGTGTCATTAATTAATAGCCCAATGACAAATGATAGCCGGTGGTTATCATCAGATCCCTATCGAACTGAGAACCTTTAGCACATGAAGCTGGGATTGAACCAACTACGCCACCGACCAATTTATTTGTGACAGTATAAGTGATAAACAGTGACAGTTAACGAATGGTATCAGATATTGAACAAACATAAAGAGTGACATTACACCTCTTATTAAGAGTGGTTTATTCTCAAGAGATAAATTGTGTTTAGTAGTTTATGTTTGTAATTATCTTTTGTTGCGTAATTTAGTTAGTTAGTATGTGTGTATAGTATTTAATAAACACTTAGTATTCGGCCAATACTGTAATCAACTTATTATTTAGGATCCTGTTGGTCAGTAAAAATGCATTTTAAAAACCTGCCAGAATAACACTACTCACGATATTTCTTGGTTTCCGTTTACGACATTGGTTCTACACATATACTTATTTGGTTTATGTTGATATAGTAATTTTGTTAAATATATACACATAAGTGTGGTCTCTTTAACCGTAAAGTATTTTACTACTACCTTTGATCTACTATATCAATGCTACCACCTTTACAAGAATGTTCGTTTAACTTTTTATAACATTGAACTGTCTATTTGTTTGTTAAATGTACGTGGTTTTCACACTTTCTATTCAAAATTATTTAAACTAGTGTATTGAAAATGGTAATATTAAAGAAAATGCGTTGTAAGTTATGACAGCCAATAATTCCTTATAATAATAGTGGAGCATATGTTCAGCTCAAAAAGGGGGTCCATTGTAGTATAGGAGATTTGTTCTTTCTAATTAACATTTTTTGGTTGAGTTCAAAATGGAATAGTTTTCTCCTTCAACTCAACGTCACACAACTGAGAATGTTCCTCAAATTTCAATCATTGAAGCATTTGCAGAACGATGGAATTTAATTATAAATATAACTATTTTAATATAGAATTTTATTTATTTTTATTATTTATACTATACTACATTTTTATCGTGTGACGTTCACTTATTTTGAACGTCTACCACTAGGAAATATTCTTAGGAACTATATAAACTTCCAATTTTTAACACTTTATACATAAAAAAGACATGAAGCATCAACTGTTAGGAGTGAACTCTTTACAAATGTTAAAATACGTCACTAATGAGATTGTCTTCCCTAAAGATTTGCTAAATGCAAAGTATGTTTTAAAAAGTTGTGTGTATAGGTGGATACGTTCTAAAAACTGTAGTATAAGAACTTTGCTTAATGTTTGTAAAATATTTTCTAAAAACGTTGATATAAGTTGCCTAATATTAGTAAATAACGTTTATTGTTTATCTTCTTCACTTTATCCATTGTTTATAATTTATTTTATCTTTGTGATTGTGTTTCAAAACTAATTTATAATTAAACATTTCATTTTCAAAAGGAATATTAAATATTTATTGGTTATTATTGCAATATGTACTACCCTAAGTCATGCACGTTTAATAATGAAATATTATCTTAAAATAATATTGAAATAAATAAATAAATGTGCGTTGTGTTAAACTATAACATAATGACTAAACTTGTCAGTACATATCTACAAGTCTGACAACATTTGTCCGGTACTGGTTAGTAGGTTCTCTGATAGTTTCTGGACTGACTCCTTTGAAAGTTAATTAATTGTAAACGTAATTATATAATAATTGCATGTTTACCTGAGCTAAATAATAATATATTCGGTAAATAATATATTATAAATGATGAATATTAGGTTTATGTTAAAGAACTTTGTTTCTGTGGCAAACAATCTTTGGATGATGAAACGGATTGATTACTGAAGATTATTTTTACGATTTAAGTGAGGGAAAATTATTCCTAAATTAAAGAAACACACATAATTTTTTTTAAATCTCTGAACAATGTCTACCCGCCTTATTTAACAATATTATTATGTTTTAATGTAATATTTCTGATTTTGTCTTCGATAAGCATGACAGTTTATCGTCGTGCCTATTATCTGTTGATGATGTTGAACGGAAGCTCAACTCTCTAGATCCCTTTAAGGATACAGGACTTGATAAGATTCCACCAGTGCTACTTAATAGTTGCAGTAACGGACTTGCTCCGCAGTTAACTGTTGCATTCAACAAGTTTTTACAGATAGCACTGTTCCCAGATACATACTCTCAAATCAAGTGTTGTTGTACCCATTCATAAATACTCGAATACTCAAGGCGAACGTAAATGTTGTCCTTGGAAAGGTGTTTGATTCTCGTGTCTTCAACTCTATCAGTTTCCCCTTCAAAACCATATTTACCTCGGAACAAGATGGGTTTATGAAGGGTCGATCGACTGTAAGCAAACTTGCTTTGTATGAGAGTTTCATTATCTCCTTCTTTGGTGACAGGAAACAAGTTAACTGTGTTTATGTTGATTTGGCCAAAGCGTTTGACATCGTTAGTTACAATCAATTCTTTTCCAAACTAGAAGCCTATGGCATTAATGGAAGTCTTTTGAAGTGGTTCTCTTCTTACCTATCTAAACGTAAAATTTCTGTAAAAGTTATGGGTGCAACCTCTCATCAGGTTATGGTAAAAGTTATGGGTGCAACCTCACATCAGGTTATGGTAAAAGTTATGGGTGCAACTTTCATGCTACATCAGGAGTCCTCAGGGTTCTCATTTGGTGCCCTTTTTGTTTTATATTTTCATCAACGACTTGGTAAAAATAATCATTGTGAAGTGCGTGCTATTTTCAGATGATATAAAGGTTTTCTGTCCCATTTTATATGTTCCGGATTGTCAAAGTTTGCAGAACTGTCTTCTTGGCATCGATAAATGTTGCTTAATGAATGAAATAAAACCAATACCACAAAGTGTGCCATAGTATCATTTCACAGTATGTATACACCACTTCTATTTGATTACACGTTATGCAACTCTACACTCTGCCGCAAGACAACAATCCGAGATCTGGGAGTGGTATTTTCTGCTAATCTGAGCCTGGATGATCACATTGATTCAGTTGTCATCAAATCTGCGAAGATGCTTGGACTTCTGATCAGGAAGTCAAGAAGTGGGGCTGAATGTTGAAGCTATGAGGATTGTATATGTTTCACTTGTCAGATCTGTCCTGGAGTTTGGAAGCGTTGTTTGGTACCCCTATCAGCATGGCCATATTCAGAGACTAAAAAGAATTCAAACCCGTTTTGTGAGAATTGAGGGAACCAAGCTTGGATTTAACTATTCTGAAGTGCCATTAGAACTGGTGGAGAAAAAACTGAGGCTGGTTTCCTTAGTTAAGAGAAGACAGATGCTTGATCTGGTGTTCCTGCAAAGAATCCTTACAGTGAAGTTGACTGTCTCGAGTTGCTTAGTCTCATTGATAAAACAGTTCCCGTATTCACTCGATCCAGAGACATATTTCTTCACCACCATAGTAACAAACACACAGTGATAGTGACCCTCTCACCCACCCTTACACACACAGTGATAGTGACTCTCTCCCCCACCCTTACACACACAGTGATAGTGACCCTCTCACCCACCCTTACACTTACAGTAGTTGTGACCCATCTGTCATACAGGTACATTGGTCACGTGTATAGGTAGGCAGGAGGGCCATTACCACCTTACGTGTACGGGAGGGGGTAAGAGGGTCACTACCACTGTATGTGTAAGAATGTGTAAGAGGGTCACTATCATTGTATGTGTAATGGTGGGAGGTAAGTCACGGTCACTTTGGGTGTATGGTTGGGAGTGGATCATAACTACTGTGCGTGTATGACTGAGAGGATGGGTCACAACTATTGTTTGTGTAAGGGTGGGTAAGTGGTTCACTATCACTTTATGTGTAAGGGTGGGTGAGAGGGTCACTATCACTGTACGTGTAAAGCTGAGAGGTGGGTCACGGTCACATTGCGTGTATGGTTGGGAGGGTGGATTACATCTACTGTGCGGGTATGACTGAGAGAATGGGTCACAACTATTGTTTGTGTAAGGGTGTGTAATAGGGTCACTATCACTGTATGAGCGAAGGTGGGAGGTGGGTTACAGGGATCTGTCTATATTCTGTGGTTACAGTCACTGTGCGTGAACTATACTTTGTTTGCCCATAAATACTGCACAGGAAATAAGTGATACGAAACACGCGCCTAATAGGCAAATGAGCTCAGCTCTCAGTTGGTTTTCGTTCCTCCTGGATCAGTTATGGAATCCTACACCGCAGACAGCTGTTCCCCATTAGAAGCTCCAGTGAGGATGGCACGACAGGTGGTGAGTGACTCGCAGAGTGTTGCTCACAAAGTAGGCACTATTTCACCTGTTCGGCTATGTGTCAACACAAGGTATGATAACATGCATAATCAAAAAAACATGTCATAATAAAACTGTTCTGCATCCAATAATGTTAGTCAAAAAGCCATAGTTTTTCTGATATAAGCTGTAAATCAACACATTCATGCAGGATCACATTACTTTAATAAAATTTACATACAAATTCTATTTAAATAAATATTTAAAAGCTATTTGACATTTTGAAGAAGCTTACTACAAAAGATCGTTTGGTCTTTGTGGCTTTACTGATGGGTTTAGGAAAAGTTGTTCACTCTTTGAAGGATAAAGTACTAATGAGAATTTTTATAATAAACTTTTAATTCCAAAGAGTCTTTATCCATCAAAGGAAGTGTTTGTCGTGATTTATATTACTTTAGGTGTACAGCCCTTATATATTTACTATTGATTTTAACTACTTTTTTTTTATTCAGACATATTTTTTGGAAGTGGAAATAAAAACTAGCTTTTTAGGTTTGTATTCTTCATAGTCTTTTAATTTAACTTCTTAGCGTTTTTTATTTTTAACTCTCGAGTGGCGTGGCTGAGATTGTTTCGTGAAGGATATATTTAAGTTCCATTTTGAATTATTTTTATCAGGTGATAATTTTTTAATATTTGAACTGGGGTTTAATTTGTTTTATTTGATTAAAAGTAGAAATTGTTTACAATTGATTGCCATCCAAGCGACCTTTTACGATTTTAATTGAGCTATAAATTTGTTTGAGCCACTTTTATTATTGAACAGAAACAAACAATTTTAGTATTATTTTTAAGGAAAATAATGATCTTTACTAACACATAAATAAATTTAAGAATACATATTCAATAAGAAATATATTATTTCAGACTAATTTAATAAAATATACTACCTTTATCTATGTAGGCCTACAGATTAGTAAAATATTCGACAATTTATCAAAAGCCTTAAATTAAATTGGCATAACATTGGTTTTTAAGTGAGCTTGTAATTAAGAGCATAATAAAAAAAATCGTTGGTTAAACAGCTATATTAAGTTTTTAGAAAAGGTTTCAAAAATGAACCCGACTAGGACTAGTGTTGGGTTATTTGATTGTCTTATACGTTATCTGTAATACATTATAGTGTTTGAGTATACAATATACTTCGTCATCTATCCCATACAACAACAGTTACGACTTACAACTAGGTTGGTTGTAAACAAGGAATGTGGATGTAAACGCAGTATTGTAACTTGTTTGGGCTAGACAATGTGTCACATCATAAGAGACTTTTTACACAAATTTATCCTTAAATGATTTGGCTCACAAAAATAATACTTCCGGTAATTGTTTAAAATAAAGCTTACTATCGTTAAAGAGGATTATAACGTACATCATTATTTGTTTATGATATAATATTTTTAAATGAATTTTGATATTAAACGTTTTTTGTTTATTATTAAATAAACTTATTGTTTCTTAACCTTACTGAGGAAAATTTATTTCATAGTTAAACATAGATTTCAATGGGAACGAATAACTTTCAACATTGTAACTTTAAAATAATTCGATCTTTTTCTTATGTATTTTCGTAGTTTTTTTATTTTTCTTGTGTAAGTTTACTTGCAAGTACGTGAACCTGTGGAATTTTTTCTATTTTAGGTCCTAAGATTGGCTCAACAGAGACAAAAATTGGTATTTAAAATTATTAAAACTTATCTCTAGTGTGATTTTGACAAAAAATGAAGTAATTAATCACAACTTACAATTATTACATAACCTCACTTAACTATGATGACGTCATTAATTCATAATTAATTACGTAAGGTTTTAATAATTTCAAGCCTGCTTTATTAGTTATTAGGTTAAGCTAATTTGGGTTATCAGGTTTCGTTAATAAACAATCAACCACTTTATCCTTATTATATTACGTGATTAGGTACATACTTGTGGGTTTGTACTAATACTCAGTGAATACGATTATTGTTCTGGTTAAATCGCCTATAAATGCATGAAATCCGATATTGGGTGGAGCACAGTATTGGACTCAACTCGGCGTGCGTGGTTGGTTACATGCAACTGCCTATATTTCGTTAACTAACGAAATACAATGTTTTCGATAACTGGTATTTACTGTTTGACTCCATTACTTACTACTCTTTTGTAACCAAATCAATTTAACAGTTTGGTATTTGTATTGTTACGCAAACAATGATAAATTATTGAAACTCATACGGTGTGAATAGTTTTACAGTTATTCAATATGGTGAACATTAAGTTATATATAAAACGGTATATATAGAGATTATGGTATATATGGACTGTTGTTTCTGATTTGCGTAAATAGCTTATGAATTTATGTAACGTTTTATAGGACAACTGTCTGTTTTTGTGTGTAGTAATCTATTAAATCCATTTAAACAATTCAAAATAAATCTGAAGCTAGTGAATTTTGTTAAGAGTCTACAGAGGCTGTCACCCATGTTGGTTTTAATCCCATAAGAACAATGTCATTTTCGAACCGGACATACGCTTAGGCATATCCAAACTAAACAGTTTTTAACGGGTTTTCCAAACAAATTACATTTGATCAAGAATGTAATTGCGAGTTGGAATTGCTTTGCGAATACCTAATTAGTTTCGTAGAAAAAAAAATTTAAAAATTAGTTTGAAGTTTTTATATTAATATTTTTCAAAACTAGGCGTCGGTATTCAAAATATCAAAAGCAAACCCGATGCGTAATATGATAACGTTTAAAATGACACTTCATACACAACTTTTGGTCAATAAATAACGAAAAAAATATGGATTCATAAATAACATTGTTCCTATGGGATTAAAACCAACATGGCCGTAGAATCTGCAGACCCTTAGCATTCTAGATTTAAACATTACAGTGGTTGCGTCAAAGAATGAAATGTAGGTTTTTTTTAGATTTTAACTTAAGAAGGCATTTTTTTTAGCACCACTTTAAAAATCGCGGAAAATAAATCGCATTTTAATTTGTAGACGCTTTTAAGGAATAAAATAGTGGGATAGCAATATTTATTTACCTTTCATTTCATTTTATCTTTTTTCATTTTAAATTAAATTTCACTTGCCAGTTGACAAGTGCCTGTGCGTCAACTTTATTCAACAAGTGAAATACCGACCGTTGGCTCAGGGGGGATTTGAACCTTGGACCTTGGCCTCCACAGTCCGAAGCCTTATCCACTGAGGACACCACGCCGGCTAATTTAATTAAACCGTTAATTAATTAAATTCATAGATGGTAGCCAAATGTCACAAGGTCATGTTTTAACTGTGGTAACGCCTCGATTGAGGGAAGAGTCAATGGAGGACGTCATAGATGATAACCAAATACCACACAGTCCTGTTTTAACTGTGGAATTCCTTGGATTGAGGTAGGAGTCAATGGAGGCGTTATAGATGTTAGCCAAATGTCACACAGTCATATCTTAACTGTGATATCCCCTCGATTGAGGGAATAGTCAATGGAGAACGTCATAGATGATAACCAAATACCACACAGTCATGTCTTAACCGTTGTATCCCCTCGATTGAGGGAAGACGTCATGTCGCACAGTCATGTCTTAACTGTGGAATCCCTTGGATTGAGGTAGGAGTCAATGGAGGCGTTATAGATGTTAGCCAAATGTCACACAGTCATATCTTAACTGTGATATCCCCTCGATTGAGGAAAGAGTCAATGGAGAACGTCATAGATGATAACCAAATACCACACAGTCCTGTTTTAACTGTGGAATTCCTTGGATTGAGGTAGGAGTCAATGGAGGCGTTATAGATGTTAGCCAAATGTCACACAGTCATATCTTAACTGTGATATCCCCTCGATTGAGGGAATAGTCAATGGAGAACGTCATAGATGATAACCAAATACCACACAGTCCTGTTTTAACTGTGGAATTCCTTGGATTGAGGTAGGAGTCAATGGAGGCGTTATAGATGTTAGCCAAATGTCACACAGTCATATCTTAACTGTGATATCCCCTCGATTGAGGGAATAGTCAATGGAGAACGTCATAGATGATAACCAAATACCACACAGTCATGTCTTAACCGTTGTATCCCCTCGATTGAGGGAAGACGTCATGTCGCACAGTCATGTCTTAACTGTGGAATCCCTTGGATTGAGGTAGGAGTCAATGGAGGCGTTATAGATGTTAGCCAAATGTCACACAGTCATATCTTAACTGTGATATCCCCTCGATTGAGGAAAGAGTCAATGGAGAACGTCATAGATGATAACTAAATACCACACAGTCATGTCTTAACCGTTGTATCCCCTCGATTGAGGGAAGACGTCATGTCGCACAGTCATGTCTTAACTGTGGAATCCCTTGGATTGAGGTAGGAATCAATGGAGGTGTTATAGATGTTAGCCAAATGTCACACAGTCATATCTTAACTGTGATATCCCCTCGATTGAGGAAAGAGTCAATGGAGGACGTCATAGATGATAACTAAATACCACACAGTCATGTCTTAACTATGGTATTCCTTGGATTGAGGTAGGAGTCAATGGCGGCGTTATAGATGTTAGCCAAATGTCACACAGTCATATCTTAACTGTGATATCCCCTCGATTGAGGAAAGAGTCAATGGAGGACGTCATAGATGATAACTAAATACCAAACAGTCATGTCTTAACTATGGTATTCCTTGGATTGAGGTAGGAGTCAATGGAGGCGTTATAGATGTTAGCCAAATGTCACACAGTCATATCTTAACTGTGATATCCCCTCGATTGAGGGAATAGTCAATGGAGAACGTCATAGATGATAACCAAATACCACACAGTCATGTCTTAACCGTTGTATCCCCTCGATTGAGGGAAGACGTCATGTCGCACAGTCATGTCTTAACTGTGGAATCCCTTGGATTGAGGTAGGAGTCAATGGAGGCGTTATAGATGTTAGCCAAATGTCACACAGTCATATCTTAACTGTGGAATCCCTTGGATTGAGGTAGGAGTCAATGGAGGCGTTATAGATGTTAGCCAAATGTCACACAGTCATATCTTAACTGTGATATCCCCTCGATCGAGGGAAGACGTCATGTCGCACAGTCATGTCTTAACTGTGGAATCCCTTGGATTGAGGTAGGAGTCAATGGAGGCGTTATAGATGTTAGCCAAATGTCACACAGTCATATCTTAACTGTGGAATCCCTTGGATTGAGGTAGGAGTCAATGGAGGCGTTATAGATGTTAGCCAAATGTCACACAGTCATATCTTAACTGTGATATCCCCTCGATCGAGGGAAGAGTCAATGGAGAACGTCATAGATGATAACTAAATACCACACAGTCATGTCTTAACCGTTGTATCCCCTCGATTGAGGGAAGACGTCATGTCGCACAGTCATGTCTTAACTGTGGAATCCCTTGGATTGAGGTAGGAGTCAATGGAGGCGTTATAGATGTTAGCCAAATGTCACACAGTCATATCTTAACTGTGATATCCCCTCGATTGAGGAAAGAGTCAATGGAGAACGTCATAGATGATAACTAAATACCACACAGTCATGTCTTAACCGTTGTATCCCCTCGATTGAAGGAAGACGTCATGTCGCACAGTCATGTCTTAACTGTGGAATCCCTTGGATTGAGGTAGGAGTCAATGGAGGCGTTATAGATGTTAGCCAAATGTCACACGATCATATCTTAACTGTGATATCCCCTCGATTGAGGGAAGAGTCAATGGAGGACGTCATAGATGATAACCAAATACCACACAGTCATGTCTTAACTGTGGAATCCCTTGGATTGAGGTAGGAATCAATGGAGGCGTTATAGATGTTAGCCAAATGTCACACAGTCATATCTTAACTGTGATATCCCCTCGATTGAGGGAATAGTCAATGGAGAACGTCATAGATGATAACCAAATACCACACAGTCATGTCTTAATCGTTGTATCCCCTCGATTGAGGGAAGACGTCATGTCGCACAGTCATGTCTTAACTGTGGAATCCCTTGGATTGAGGTAGGAATCAATGGAGGTGTTATAGATGTTAGTCAAATGTCACACAGTCATATCCTAACTGTGATATCCCCTCGATTGAGGGAAGAGTCAATGGAGGACGTCATAGATAATAACCAAATACCACACAGTCATGTCTTAACCGTTGTATCCCCTCGATTGAGGGAAGACGTCATGTCTTAACTGTGGAATCCCTTGGATTGAGGTAGGAATCAATGGAGGCGTTATAGATGTTAGCCAAATGTCACACAGTCATATCTTAACTGTGGAATCCCTTGGATTGAGGTAGGAGTAAATGGAGGCGTTATAGATGTTAGCCAAATGTCACACAGTCATATCTTAACTGTGATATCCCCTCGATTGAGGGAATAGTCAATGGAGAACGTCATAGAAGATAACCAAATACCACACAGTCATGTCTTAACCGTTGTATGCCCTCGATTGAGGGAAGACGTCATGTCGCACAGTCATGTCTTAACTGTGGAATCCCTTGGATTGAGGTAGGAGTCAATGGAGGCGTTATAGATGTTAGCCAAATGTCACACAGTCATATCTTAACTGTGATATCCCCTCGATTGAGGGAAGAGTCAATGGAGGACGTCATAGATGATAACCAAATACCACTCAGTCATTTCTTAACTATGGTATCCACTCGGTTGAGAGAAATGTATGTACATTTAATTATTTAATTCAATTAACTATTTATGATAGGGTTGACAGGGATGATTGGGCATTTCCCATTATTGAATGAAGACAGCCCACACGACGTTTCAACTTAGTAAAACCCAAGTATTTCTCAAGTACTAAATCTAACTCTCCTTATCTAATGATTGTCTAGTTGACTTCTCCTAGGCTATAGAATGCATGCTTATATATGTTATGTAATTAGATATCTTAGCAAGGTTAATTTTTAACCAGTTATAGCGTGGGAAAGATTAATGAATTATTTGTTTCATAATTCATATTTAAAACATATAATATAAACTTAAAACATATTTTAAGTTAATTAATTAAGTTTTCTTTAAATTAGTTGGTCATTAAGATGGAAAGATATTTTAAAAAAGCATTGGAAATTATTTCCTTAGTTTATTCTCGATTTTGTAACATGCAATTTGATAATATCTTTTAAATCAATGGATATTTTTGTTGGTTAGTTTTTTTTAATTAAAATGTCTGAAATTACTTGTGACTGGTACCTGAATAAAAAGATTCTTTGTATTCCAATTATTTTAGTAATTTTTAAACATAAACAATATGCTTCTTGTATCAATCATAATGTAGTAATTTATTAAGCAAATATAAACCCATAATCTGTTTATTTTCGATTATCGTTTATTTTTAAAGAATCCAAATAAATAAGAACGAAACTATAAAGCATGATTGAAATGTGTAACTATAACCTTTGTCAATTGAAACTTTACACGATAAATAATATGTCCAATCCATGATTTATTTATCACGTAATCTCAGTCATAATGGTGGAAACTGTATTAACTAAGGCCAGCCGAGTGGAAAACCAGGTCAGTGTTGAGCTTGGTAGCACGCTAACTTAACCACAAGCCATCAACGTTCTTGTAACAGAAACCGTAGTTTCTACCATTTTCCCATAATTGAATCTGCTATGAAAACTGTTTTTAGGATGTTATTTTAAATAATTTTAGGATACATATCGTTATATCTATACTTACTTTATAACAATATATAACTAATTAGTTAAAACTAGAGGATCTAATCATGCTTTTTAGAGCAGACTTGATTCTAAAGGCTCATCACAGCATTCCCAACAAAACAAACACGAATATACCTAAATTTTTATGCAATGGGCTTTTACCCCTTTGTTCTTCGAAGATACTTTGCAGAACAGCATTTTCTATGTATTACTGAGATCAAATTTCAAGCTATACATTGTGTCACATAATATCAGTAGCTTTTACATAGTGTCACATTCCTGAGCTACTGTAAAAGCTGTTAACTGTTTCTTTTAGAATGCTCTTTCTAAAATTAAGATTTATAATTCCATTTAAACTTATGACAATGTCACTGGAAGAGGTTCTAAAGTGCGTTCAAAATCCATCTGAATAAATAAACCAGCTAAACTAACCCTTTTTAAATCATAAGTTTGTAGAATTTTTATATTTATAATAATTAATACTACTAATTAATACATTCCATAAATTTTAAAAACTTTTCAGAAACTTTTTTAAAGCACATAAATTAAATCAATAAGTTACTCGTAAACGGGAATTCGCGTGAGAAAGAGGGAGCACGTCTATAATAGGATTCAATTACAGCACTTGTAGGGGCATTCGTCTTAAATGAACAACAAAGATAGGCCCGGAAGTGAAAGTATGTTTTGATACGGAAGATCTGTACTACATACGTCCAGTCAAACTCTAGTATAAAACTTCCATCCGACTTCATTTAGTTATAGATGTTTTTAAAGTTATCATTAAAATAAGGAAGCATTGTTATCTCGTTTGCTCTGTTGTACGTTAAAACATTTACTTGAAAAGGAATGTTGCCATGTCAACTACGACGTTTGCTCTGTTGTACGTTAAAACATTCACTTGAAAAGGAATGTTGCCATGTCAACTACCACGTTTGCTCTGCTGTAAGTTAAAACATTTACTTGAAAAGGAATGTTGCCATATCAACTACCACGTTTGCTCTGTTGTACGTTAAAACATTTACTTGAAAAGGAATGTTGCCATGTCAACTACCACGTTTGCTCTGTTGTACGTTAAAACATTTACTTGAAAAGGAATGTTGCCATGTCAACTACCACGTTTGATCTGTTGTACGTTAAAATATATACTTGAAAAGGAATGTTGCCATGTCAACTACCACGTTTGCTCTGTTGTACGTTAAAAAATTTACTTGAAAAGGAATGTTGCCATGTCAACTACCACGTTTGCTCTGTTGTATGTTAAAAGATTTACTTGAAAAGGAATGTTGCCATGGCAACTACCACGTTTGATCTGTTGTACGTTAAAATATTTACTTGAACAGGAATGTTGCCATGTCAACTACCACTTTTGCTCTGTTGTACGTTAAAAAAATTACTTGAAAAGGAATGTTGCCATGTCAACTACCACGTTTGCTCTGTTGTACGTTAAAAAATTACTTGAAAAGGAATGTTGCCATGTTAACTACCACGTTTGCTCTGTTGTACGTTAAAAAAATTACTTGAAAAGGAATGTTGCCATGTCAACTAATACGTTTACTTTAAATAAGCAAAGATGATACTTTATATGTAACTTAATAGCTTAAGTAAACAACATAGAACCCTCAGTAAAACTGGGGCTGCTGAAGGTGTTTTTAGCGATGAATTTGGTCGGCCTAGCCGTTGGGGTATTAATAAACGGCTCTTTCTGAGGAACAGTTGACATTAGTTAGTAACAATGACTACACTTAATCATCTACACTCACCTCATTCTTTCAATCCTTATATTGACTCTCGGCGACTTAAGCCGGTGTCTAACAGTTAGTCTCAGGTGTTGACCTGGGAAGTGAGTTGGCCTGTTGTCACGTCTGTCAAACAACTGGAAACATACCATAATATGTGGTTCAGATTCCAGGATAAAGTGTAGGTCTCTTCACTGTCTTTAGTAATTGGCTAGTATAACTTTAGCGAGGCCTACTTGGCTAGGCACTTGGCAAGGGGCACTTGGCTAGGCGATGCGCAGTAGACTAACTAAAGAGGGGGGGGGGAGTCGCCGAACCAGTATGTGTTGTATAGTAAATAAAAAAATTGAAAATAAAATCCTCTGATATTCAAATGGTTGTTTATAACCTGACTTAACCTTGTTATTGTTTTTCGTTTTTTCGCATGGGGGGAGGTACAAAGTAGTGGGACTAAATAAAAAAATTTAGTTTACCATGGCCAACTCAACTTATTTTTTACCTGAATATATTTTCTGTGGGCTCTTACAAATATTATGATGATAAGTCAAGTACAGAGGAAAGAGGAGGATTAGTGTGAAATAATACGAAATTGTACTTATAAAATAGTTTCTTGTATATTAGTATTACAGCATTACCATACCCAAAGGTAGTGTCACTATGAAAAAATAGTATTTCAATAAGTAGAATAAGTTGTTATTTAAGAACAGTTAGTTAGAACAGCTTCGGAAATTATGTTTAAAACCATAAAAAAGTAAAAAATGCATAGAATTAAATAATAATAATTTAATTCATATATGAGCCTTAATAGTAACATTGTTTTTCATGGTATAACAATTTAAAACTTATGGCCTATTAAAATATGTACACTAAAATAATGAAAAGAAATGCTGCAATATGAAAATTACATATTAAATTAATATATACATGAACTGGAAGCTGCAAGCCAAATCAGATAACATTGTATGTTTTGATTTGTGCTTGGTATGTGCAGTGCCATCCATAAAATGTACATTAAACACAGTCTCACACTCAAAGATTAGCGACATTACATGGAAACACAATCAAAAAGGAAATTTACAAGAAAGAGCTTAAAATATCATAAAAATAACAAGTGAAAAATAATTGCTAGTTTTTAATCAGGAACTACACTTATAAATACTAAAAAACATAACTACAATATTAGTTATAATTACATAAGTGTTTAGAACCATTAAAACATATAGTTTTTCCTGGTTTGTTTTGAACAGAGCCACTTAGTATCAAGTCACAACAATTAAAACCACGAATGGATAAAATCATCAGTGTTCCTGTAAATACTGAGATAAATAACTTCATTGCCAGCAAATTTCACAAAATGTGTTATGGATTTTCCAAACATCTGTTTCATAGTTTTGTAATTACGTTCTTCAATCAGTTTTCATAAAGCTGTCATAAGCCAATTAGCTTATTAATTATGATACTTTATTACGTACGAGAGATTATCGTCTAATTTACTCACATATAAAATGAAATTGTTTGGGCTTTATTTGGTGAGCCTAATCTTGATAAGTGTTTGCTTTTAACATTAACAAAGAATATTGAAAATTAAACAATAAAATGCATTTAATAAAGTATAAATGTGACGCATAAATAATTATGAAACCAACCAATAATTTTATTTCATGTTCCTGGTGTCCTGATAGCTGCAAAAACATTTTACATGACATTTTTTCAGCTAATCTAGGATAATAAACGATCTTTCTGAAATATAACCATCCAATATTATTTAAATATTAATTTTGGGCCTGACAAAAAGTGACCTGTGTGATATATTTATCACATATAAGGGGTTCAGCAGTCGAGTGGAATCGTTCCACTGTTCATCACTGGCGTGACTATCTTCCGCTACAGAGATTAGTTGTATAAAATAACTATAACGAACTGTTCATGTTTGTTTCGTTGCTATTTTTAGTTATTTTAATACTAGATAATGATTTAATTTAATAGTTCTAGGCTTGATTTATTAGTGTTTAACAAGCCAACAAATGGTCATACCTACTGATGACACAGTGGGTGGGGCTTTGTACTGCACTGCTATCTCACTGCCTACCGTTATCCTAGTTGCTATGACAACATTAAATGAAATGACAAAGTGGGAGAAGAGTAGTTCTCCATCTCACTTCCACCACTCAATGCAGCTCTCTCGCACAAATGCTTTAACTTTCTAAGTAGCTTATCTATAGCTCAACATTGTTGCAGCTATTTCCTGAGTCCTTATAGCCACACTTTTAAACCCATGGCACACAGGCGTACTTCTTTTTATTTTATTATTTATTTATTATTATTTTTTATTTATGAAAGTTTATTTATTAAAATATCTTGGATGTAATTTTACTTAAAATCAATATGGCTAAACAGGTGGCATGTAGTTTTATTTAGTATAAAGTTGTACAGGTACAGAAGGAAGATAAATCATAAACACAAATTTTATTTCACAATTAATTGATAAAATATCATATATATCTTATGCCGCTGGCTAGCCTAGTGGTTACCCCTTCTGCTTCATATGCAGAGAAGACACGGGTTCAAATTCCGGGAGGTTCACTAATATTTGCTTAAGGGGTTTAGACCAAAATCCTTCAACAACCTTTGTAAACCGAGTAAAAAATGCCACTGGTGTATATAGGGGGAAAAGTAAATTACTTCCATTTATTAATGATATAATATTTCTGATTATACATACTTGATGAAGTTGTCGATTCGACAAATTCTGAATATCATTAACAGCACGACAAGTTTTCTTTTAACAGTTATATATAAAATAAATTACAGAATATTTTTACAAAGCAAAAACCTTTAAAATAATAATAACGTATTATGAAATATAGTATAACACATTATGTAAGTATAAAATATCATAGATGTAATATTTTATTCAATGTTTGCCAAAAATCTTTGACATAAAAAACAAATCATAATTTTATTTCATATGATGAATACACAGTGCCCATAAGATAAACAATATCAAGGCCAACATTTAAAACATGCACCTCAAATTATTATTTTATTTTAGTTTCACCTAAAAAAGAAACACTGTGGGGGGCTTTTCACTATTTTTTAAACAAAGCACCTAGAAATACATTAAGGTTG
This sequence comes from Stictocephala bisonia, assembly GCA_035578905.1. Classification (NCBI taxonomy): domain Eukaryota; kingdom Metazoa; phylum Arthropoda; class Insecta; order Hemiptera; family Membracidae; genus Stictocephala; species Stictocephala bisonia. The sequence goes on from JAQJVL010000024.1 coordinate 20,499, forward strand.
TCAATACATAACATATTTCAGTTTTAAAATCGTTTTATAAGCACTAAACATATGGCTGGACTTTGACAAACAAATAAGTAAAATCACCAACAATTTTTTTACATTTTAAATAGTTTTTATATGAATTTTTGCATTACTTTGAGCCAGAGCCAATCTAATATGAAGTAGAGTGTTGTAAAAAGTAAACAAAAGGCAATTACTGACTCGCTATAAAAATTTAATCAATATATATATACACATATATATATATATATATATATATATATATATATATAAATAAGGTATTTCTATATTACATCCTTAGTAATGTTTGATGAAGAAAATAACTACATAAAAATGTATAGTTAAAAATTGTGCCATAGCAATATTGTAAGGTCATTAAGTCTTATACTATTTAATGCCCTAAAAATTATTGATAAAAATTCATTTTATATATGAGTCAAGAAGGGATTTTATATATGTATATATAGGATGTTTGAAAACCTTATAAATACATTATAAGGTCAAAAAAATTATAAGATTTTAAAATGTATATAATGATACATTACGTTTACGTTTACATAGGTTTAGTTACATTTCGTTTACCATTTTGAAAAATAAGATTTTAAGATAAAAATACATTTATACAGATGAACAGTAAACGAAAAGAGACATACCATTACTTATTTTAAGATTTTGGCTTCTTTTGGTTAATGGAGCAATATCCCACAGTTTGTATCGAGCGTTTTGAAACATCCTGTACATATCAGTAACAATAATTACAATTCAATCCAAATGTCAAATCTAATATGAAATGAGAGAACAACTACATATTTCTTCCAGACGGTTTAAAAACGTATAATTTGTACTATAAAACATGTATAAGATTGTTGTGGCTTAGGTCTTGGATAAAGTACATAGTCAAAGAGCACAATGCTTACAGAAATGTTTACAAATTTATTTAAGACTTTCACTAAAAAAAATTTCAAACAAGATCGGTTTGTCTTATTAAACTATAATCTAGCTAGTTAACAAGGCCTTTATAAGATATTACAGTACAAAAATATGACGATATTTAAGGCAATCTAAAATTTACACTATACTCAATGATGTTACAGTCTAACTGTAGGTAGTCAGTTTTGAAAACTGTAAATACCACGTTTTTTTATCAAAGATGCATTACTCCAGATAGGCTTTTACAACACAGATGTCAGTTCATAAGTGAGTCTCACTTCAGAGTCTAGTCTGATTCGACTGGTAGGTCCCAGCCCACGCGTGAGTTCCACCTCGCGAGTGAGTCCCAACCCCCTCGTGAGTCCCACCCCACGTGAGTCCTCTCACACGAAATACCCCAAATCTCACGAACCGTTAGCCAATATTTGTAGATCAGGATCTTTGGTGATCTCATCGATAGTCGCTATTGAAACCTTCTTGGGTTTCAGCCCATCCTCAATGACAGCTCCGTGGTTCTCGAAAATGGAGTCGTGTTCAGGACCTCTCTTCTCCTCGTGGGTATAGTAGTATGCGGCGTGATGCCTCGAGTAGAACACTGTCAATACTATTACTGCTGTGGAAATTATCAGCAAGATCACTGCTGCACCAGCTGCAATGAACCCTAGTTTTGTGGTGTGTGTTAGACTAAGACCTATTACACTCTCATCCCTGTAAGCAGGACCGGCACTACACCATTCCAGGGACTCACGATCAAGAGACATTAGAGTCATTCCTTGCACGGAGTACGGATACGCACAAACTACTGTCCGCAGGTATTTCATAGTGTCGAGGCGATTGAGCATCCAGTTGATATGGCAATGGTCACAAGACCAAGGGTTGCCATGGAGATGTACCATCGCCACACTTTCCAGTCGTGTCAGAAGTCGGTCGTCCAGACCGTAGAAGTTATTACGGGACAGATCCAGCTCATTGAGTTTAGGAACCGGTGCCAAAACTTGAGAGGGAAAGTGCATCATATTATTTCCAGAAAAATTTAGAAATCTTAGATGTTCCAAATGGACAAATAACCCCAAAGGGATATCAGTCAATCCTAAATCAGCCAGAGAAAGTTCTTTCAGTTTAACTACAACTTGCAAAACATATTTTAGTTCGGTTATAGGAATGTTGTTGCCTCCAATGAACAAAATTCTGAGAGATTCAGCCAGAGGTTGAAAGGTCAGAGTCTCTGCTCGGTCTAACTTGTTGTAGCTCAGATCCAGTTCTGTAAGGGTGGTCAGGTTCAAGAACGCTGCTGTGGTAACTTTAGCCAGTCGGTTTCTCGCAAGGGACAAAACTTGTAACCTTGGGGTCCAGCTAAATGTTCTTTCCAGTACAACGGGCAGGTGGTTTCCATCCAACCGTAGCACCTGGAGACGTCGCAGATCTCGGAACTCATCGGATGCAATGTATTTGAAATCGTTGTCCCCTAAGTCTAAGTGTGTCAAGGAGGACAGTAAACTGTAGATGTGGGTGTTGATATTTTTTAACAGACATCCCCTGCATGCAAATACTCGAAGCTCCTGAAACACAAAATACACACATATATAAACTGAGGAATAGAAATAAGTTTAAAGATAGACCCATAAATAATTTGTTTATCACCAACAATGAAATATACTATACGACATGCACTAAAATTTAGTAAAGTTGTTGATATATGATCATATGAAAGGTTCACGATTCATAATTTGTTCATAACTACTTATTATGGGCTTATTTGTTATATAACTTCGATACAAAATAAAATGCATGACGCACTTCAGCAAACAATCAGGCACTTTAGGAATACGGGGTCTTTTTCAGAATGTCCTCGCTTTTATATAGCAAGTGACTAATCGTCAAACGAAGTAACAAGTTTTCATGTATAAGTAACATGTTTCATTCTAAGCTGACCAAACATAACTTAAACCTAACCTACAAACAGACGGCGTGGAGAGATGAAGCGACAACGCTTATAATTTTCTTGTAGGTCACCATGTGACAAATATCAAAGGTAATATAGAGTTGGTTATAAGTATAGATTAGTTGGTATAATTCAGGTAAGAAGTTTTAATAATAGGAATAAGACAATAAGTTTAGTTAGTTTAGACTTGGTAGATAATATTTACCATATGCGGGGACATTCCGAAAAATACCCGGATTATGGTATCCAACCAATTTGTTATTTCACTGTTATTAAAATAGTAGTTTAATGATATAGGCGTTTATATTTAAAATATCAACATGTTTGAAAATAATGTTTATTCCTTTAAAGTAAATTTTTCTATAGTAACAATATAGTTGATCAAACTTGTCTAAAACAACATTAAAAGTGTTAAAATACACGAATAAATAGGTATAAGCCAGTCTTGTTAACATATTCAGTGCTATATCATTCCACTGAACAGAATTACTTTATAAATGCATTATTACCTGGACGTCCTTGAAAACTTCTGGATTTAGGTCTACGAGTGGGTTACCACTGAGATCAAGGTGCGTCAGCTTGGCCAAGCTAAGGAACTGTCTGGGTGCCAGCTCTGTGATTCTATTCCGGGCCAGGCTTAGCACCCTCAGTTCTGGCAGTTTCCGGAAGGTGCCGCTGTGCATGGACTCGATCCGGTTGTCGTCTAGATGGAGTTGCTCCAAATGCATCAACCCCTGAAATTTGGTAAATTTGTTTCTTATTTAATGAAAAGGAAAAGTATACTGCATTTAAAAAAATGAAACTCATGGATGTTTGATAATTGGTACATTTGTTGCACATTTGTAACAATTCAGGGATACAGGAATGAAACTTTGTTCGTCTTCAGGTGTTGCTAACTACTTTTTCCAACACTTAAAACTAGTTCCCACCAAATTAACTCATATTTGGATTTTCTTACATTGATTATGGTTTTGTTCTGGAGAAAAAAAGATAAGAATGTTGGATAGGCATTTAATAGCACCTGATAAGATGACAGGGGTGTTGTACTACTTAAACGTCAAACACTTGAAGCGTTAGAAAACACCCACAAATTTACAAATCAGTGGGCCTAATTATACAACAACAACAAACAACTTTCAAACAACAGATGGTTCAAACTTCCATAAAGTTTCGTGATATTTCCATATTTGTTTTTAAAACTTGAATATTGTTAATGAGTTTCTGCCTGTTACATCATACAATAGGCATCCTTTATTCGTAATTCAAAGTATTGTGGAGATTATAGGTGATGAGATCTATGTTCGGTCCTCTTAATACTGACAAGGCGGAAGCTCAATGGTTGCTATTCGATGTGTACACTATTAGAGAAGTATGGGTGGATGTTAGTCAAGATCCTAATGTTCTCTATGTAACAGAACGGAGTATCGGGGTTATCAATTAGCTGAAAATCAGACCAACTCTACGTGATTCGGATTTCCAGTAAAGCTGTAGGTGCTTTAATTGCATTGGCTATTAGGCTATTAATAAATAACTAGTTCTGTGGAACAGTCGACCTTAGTTAGTAACAATGACTACACTCGTTCATCTACACTCATTCGTCTCCCATTTACGTTCATATCTCTACGATCAGCGTCTTACTTATGAATAATGAATGAATAACGTGAAAAAATTGCCTGTTGTGATTATATAGCGGTTATGTAAATTAAAAGTATTTTGCCACATATCAATGCATACTCTGTTATTCTGCATGGTTCAACATGGAACAAGGGTGGTATAAATTTAGTGAAACCATCACAGGTCACTTCTGAATAATTGTCACAAACTGTGAGCGGTTTGTTGCATTGAACCATAACCTGAAGGACCTTAGTGTTGCTGATATGCTGGGTATGAATCGATCACTTGTATTCACATGTTTCCCAATAGACAATGGAGTACCACAAGTCATGTGGTTGAGTATGATGAAGGCTCATTAACTCATAAATTCTAGTCCTAGTTAAAAATAATCACAGTTAAGAATGTTCTTCTAAAATGTGTGCTTCAACTGTTTTGGAAGGAAAACTGCATAAGGAAATAATTACTATGACAATTTTGAAATATTTTTAACGTGTACAAATTAAACTCTGTACTGGCTAACGTACTAAAAATTTACTTTATATTAAAACTGTTCATAATGAGCAGAAATAGGTTTAAAAAAATAATTATTGTGGCAGGTGAACTTTAAGATCAAAGGTTAAAGGTCAGTTCAATGACAGAATTTTATTACCTTATTTTATATGCACTCATAACTAGATAATACCATATAGCAAAAATATATTACAGTACAATGACAAAAAAGTATAAATATCATGGTATACGACTTTTGCTTAGTTCGATCTGCAGTCCATTTGTACTTTCTTTTGCTTTTGAACAAACAAATTGACGATTTGTTTATCGATTTTTGTTACTTGTTTTGTATACATTTACATATAGAACATGTATGTTGCATTACCATAACCTGAAGGACCTTAGTGTTGCTGATATGCCGGGTATGAATCAATCACTTGGATTCAAATGTTTACCAATAGACAATGGAGTACCACAAGTCATGTCTGGGCTTCTGGGCACAAGTCTGGCCAAAGTCTGGAATATATTTACTAATTCTAAAACTATTGAAATAAACGAAATGTCCCTATACCAAACATTTAGGCATAATTTACTTGTTTTTTCTTGCATAGCCAAGTGATGATGGTCCATGAAGGAAGTTTTACATATTTTAAATGTAAGCCTACCTCAAATTATACCTCATTTTAAAGGCTTTTTTTGTAAAACAGAAGAGTGCAAACCTGAGTACTAAACGATTGTTTAGTCAGAACATATATCCTGTCAAAAAGTTTAATATCATAGAACTAACACTGCTTAAGAACAAGGCTAAGATAGTTATTGTATATAGCTGAGTAGAGCTATCATGCATCTGATTGATTATGAGAAATCAATTCATTATCACAAAAAAGATTTTACAAATTATTATACTAATTTTCTTAAAATATTTTTAGAGCAAACCTTCTGTAAAATGGGTTTTAATAATTTTTCTTATCATTATTATTGTTAAATAACACAGTTATTTGTATAGCTCAGTCTTTCCTTACGATTGTTAACAATCAACAACAGGGACCTCAAAACGTTAAATAGATATCCGTATAACTAAGAAGAATCAGTAATATGACATCAAATTCTTTGAGTGACTGTATTTTCTGACTGGGTCATCCTTTTGACCTAATGTTTGCTCTCTAGTGCTCTAGAAACAAAGACCTTTAAAATGAGGTATAACTCGAAGTACACTTACATTTGAAATGTTTAAGACTTTCTTCATGGCCCATCCCTTAGCTATACGAAAAACGAGTAAAATATGTTTGATACTGGAACATGTACATAACTACAAAATTTCATTACATATATTTCAGTAGTTTTACAACTACTATAAATTCCATGTATATGACTTTGGCCCAAACCTGTATATTAAAGCATAATAACCATATTGCACATTGCAGGAAACATATTTGATGATATTTTCCCCTTTGTATCGAACATGAAAATATTATAAACTCTAAAAACTGATTTCAACGATAAACCGACGATTCTGTAAATGTTTTTAGTTAGTAACTTTCACAGAAGCAGAGCAGGAATTATGTTTGAACATGTCCCTAAACTACACTAGATCGATTGGACACCCACTGTACTGATACTATATCTGTGCTTTTGTAAGCAAAGTTCTATTTTATTTTTCCTGATTGTTATGATTACTATAAGATTTAGGTTACCTGAAAGCTGTAAATATAAATCATACGATATAAAGAGAGTACATCATAGGGTTTATTAAAAAGAAAATTATTACTATCAAATATGAAATTATGTACATCCGAGTTTGAAGGTTGTTTACTAAGAAACTAAGAGGCATATGAACACACCCTTAGTGTCATCATATATTTATTTGCAGATGTAAATTTAAAGTCACTGAATTTATCAACGGAAATAAAAATAATGTATCGTAACTATACATTTCATGAAGTTTCCAATGCAACCAATTTATCAAATTTACCAACTCTAAAAGCCAAGAAAACTTTGATTCAGGAAATTGATAAATACTTACTTTCCTTGTACAATTAAAATTCAGAAATTTAAAAACATAAATTAAATTTTTTTCAATGTCATATTAAAATATAAATTCGATGCATTTGAAGACTTTTGAGTGATAAAAGTGTAATCTGATGAAGAGTGAAAACTACTTAAAATGTTGGTATATTTTTCAGTTAGGAAGTGAATTGATAAAACTTAATAACATTAAAAAAGGCATAATACGTAACGTATGGTAAAAACGAGGAAAACAATGCTGTAATGTTATAACACAATTTAGTTTCTTAGTAAACAACCTTCAAAATCAATCACATTATCGACAGTAGAAATATGCCTTGAGAAATAAGTAAGTCAATACGTGATGAGTTAAGTAGCATCGACTGTTAAGTTCAGCAATAAAGGACTCAGCTTTTATTTGATTGTAAGTGGTCTTAATGACCCTTTATTGATCCTTTATAAGAGCCCCTCAATCTCTAAGGCACTTCTCCTAAAGGGGTTTTCTATAGTTTCAGTTAAAATATCTAAGACAAATTCAATCGCTTAAAAGCGAAAGTACTCGTACACATGAAACAGAACTTAATGTACTTATATACCTGAAAGTTGTACTCGAGGACTTGAGATATGTTGTTTTGGGTCAAGTTGAGGACTTTGAGTGAAGGTACGCCCCAGAAGGAGTGTTTGCCTATTGCAGGGACGTTGGAGCGGACTATATGTACCTCCTCCAACTGCGAGAACTGTTGGAAGATCGGACCAATGGTCAGAGCATTCTGGTTGCTCTCTGGGGCAGATATCTTCAGTACCTGTGGACAAACAAAACAAAACTATTTAGAAGAGACAACAAATTATAAACTGTTTTAGAGTAACAACGAGCTAAAAAAAAGTATAGTTTAGGTTTTATTACAATTACAATTTATAACGTATTCAATATTACGAACATAAATATTCTTAATAAAATATAAAGTTATACTGTTTATAAGTAAACAAAATATTTAAAAAAATACTGGAGGTACTACCCATCCATGTATGACGTCTGTTTATTCTTCATCTGGGTGTGTATTTTTATAGATACCTACTTCAACAAAGATTCTATATATATTTTTTTCATTGTGTTTCAGCAGCAATACCTTGTATAACAGTACCTGTTGGACTAGCCTGCTACGGCTCACCTTTTTATAATACCTGTTATATATTATGTCTGAAATATAATTAAATTAGTTACTAGAAAAGTTACTTGAACATAAATTACCTGTCACTTATTTCATGGAAATTAGTACGATTATCTTATGTTATTTTAACCAGCATTTACTTTTTAAATTAATTTTTATGTGCTTAGAAATTAAAATTCACTAAAACCAATATTGCTAAAATAAGAGTGTATTTACGTAAACATATTTACTATCTTCACAAAGGTGATAAATGCCATCAAACCAGGTACAGCCTAGTATAGATATATTGCACGTAAATCAGTTATTTATTCTGTGACTGAGAACGAATATTTTTTTTTTTTTTTTTTTTTTTGAGAAACATAAACCACCAAAGGTAATTTTGAAAAAGACGTTTTTTGTTAGAAGTGATGGTAGGAGATATAAAGTATCGACCTCTCAACAAAATTGTAAGATTTTTTTTCGGAAAGTTTGTTTGTTTTATTAATGAAAAGAACATATTTAGGTTTAAATGGTTATAAATTATTGGATAAAATCTCTTACACAATTAAAAAATTCTAAATATGAAATTATTTCCAATTCAACTGATAGTTAATTTTTTCCTGAAGAATGGGTATTGACAAGTGACCCAATACTTATTATAAAATGTAAAGAGTAATAAGGCTTCAAAGATACTTTCTTAAACATTATTTCATATAATTATTTTAATTTATTATTTCATATAATAAAATACTTGCATGTTGGGTCGTTTATAAGGAGAGAACTCTCCAGCCCAAATACCTAACAATGAAAACAGTCAAGAACGTGTTTCTAATTAATTGTAACAAGGAAATTCCTTTGATGTCACAACGAACGGAAAGCTTTATAATGTAACTTAATGAAAACCTACATTATATCAGAATAACCAAGACACAATTTGTTGTTGTTTGAATTATGTCTGTTTTACCTATACAAATACTTATAATTAGTATAATTATCTCAATATGAATTCATAAGGATATGTTAAATGAACCATTTAAATATTGGGTTTTGTAATTAATTGTAGTATAATTTGTCTTGTTGAACATTACTAACCTATTGGTTTTATCATTAACCAGACTGTGCTCTTTGAACATTACATAATGACATTGCTTTATTTTTCATTGTTCAGTTACTGAGGTGCATTATACAGTATCTTTTTTTTAGTTTAAAGACAATGCTGAACTTCTCTTTAACCTTACTCTGCCCATTCCCCATAGACAATTTGTCTAAGTGAGGAACTTATTCAGACAGAGTAAGGGGGGAGAACCAGTACAGTAGAAGTTGAATATTACTGTTAAATCTTCCAGTCTGGGCCGGATTCGAACCAGCGCCATCTCTAACCTAAGTTCAAAGTCTTCACGCCTTAGACCACTCGGCCACTGGTTCGTACTTTGGTTTGCTTTTGAAAGACTCCGTAGTGTCAGTTTCACAAGAACAAGTAATAAATTAGTCGATGTAAAAAATGTCAAAACACCTTAGAGAAATTTAAATTTATTTGATTTGATTCTTTAATTACATTAATTGTTAAGATTACATGTCAATCTATTTAATATGTAAACTTAAAATTTTATTTACTCTTTTTATTGTTAATAATTAATTGGTTATTATTTTATAGTGGTTATTAATGGTATTTTATGGTTAGTTATTTAGTTTTTACAGTATTTTATACGGTGTTCAACAGCTAGTGTATTGTGCAAGCACTTGTGCAAGCATTTACATTGATATTATTTAACAAAGCCCAGTCACCCACCCATACACGTACGGTGGTATTTACCCACCTATCCACCCATACACGTACAATGGTATTTACCCACCTACCCACCCATACATGTACGGTGGTATTCAAGTAACCACCGAAACTTCCAGGCAAAATCCCACTTTATATTTAAATAATAATGAATTGATTCACTTAAATTGCTTTTTGTAATAAGTACATAACTATTTACTGTCTTATGAATTACATAAATATGTCAACACCATTATTTACTATTTCACAAAACAGGCACTGTCAAAAACTAACAGTAAAACGAATGTTAATAAACGTGTTATTCCTAAAAAAGCAGTTTGTTCTTTGTTAGAAAGAATTAAGACTTAAGGATTCTGAGAAATCCTCTTTCCTTAACCTTCTTTCCTTTAATAATAGACGTTAGGCCGTTTATAATCGTCAACCTTTAAGTGTCCCCAGTTTCAGACATTGTCCTGGTGAGCCTCAAAGTTTGAATACATTTTTTACATAACATTTTGTCCTATGGATATCCTTTATTTCAATCATATGATCCTCCACTTTCCTCAGAAATATGTAAGTACAAAGGTTAAAATAAATGCAACGTAACAATATTTATTTTAAGGCATCTATAAAATATATCAAACAAAATAACTCTTGGATATAGCTACAATTTTAACATTCCTCCAGGTCATTTTTGTAAATAAAGGTTTTCCATACAAATTTTTATTAAATGATCACTAATTTAGTGTCATGAATTATGTATTATTTTGGTCCCAAAACTGCTATCATTGCACTTCCACTATTTTGAAGGCCTTTGTTTGAATGTAGTATTGGAGCTTTCTTGTTTCAATATCTATAGTGGATATGTCAACAATTAAAGAGGTAACAAAATTACAATTTAAATGTTGTGTGTACAGTTGTTTAATCTTCTGAACAGAAGGAAGAGTATTAAAGTACTATTATGTTAAAATATTGTTTATCTTTAAAACACAATTTACGTGATGGGTTAGTTTTTTATTGCCAGATTAGAAGACCATTTTATATAGTTTTATATAAGTGATAATTTTGTTGTTTGTATTTTAACTTTTTTTAGCAATATTCCTAATCTACAAGCTAAATATAGTTACGTTACGACTAGTTTTTGAGGCCATGACTCCTTACGTTGAAGAGTGTTGAGCATGAGGCCTAAATCTGTTATTATTTTTTTTTTCAATATTATTCATGGTTGATTATAATTTTAACATAACGACCTCAGAACACATTGTGCTACTAAATAATCATTAGGAGATGTTAAAGTCGTAAAATAATGAAACCTCGAGCATGGCGTCCATGTGGGTGATGGGTATGGGGTCTTGCATGCCCCCTCGGACACAACTGACCAGTCGGCGACCTCGGATGTCCAGTTCACAGTCACATTCTGGAGGACAGATGCACTGGATACCTGCCAGCAGCAGCAGGAGGAAGATGGCTGACAGCATCTGTGAGCAATATGAACATGAACCTTGAGTGTGTTCACTGAATGAAAGTCAAATAGCCAAAACCTTAAGGCAGCTACATAATTCTACATGTTAAAACATGAATTTAAAATACTTATATATTAACTCTAAATCTCTGTTTTTTACGTATGTATTTCACCATAGCTTGCTTCGCTACGGGGTGGTTCTATACACTTGCTTACTCTTCCCTCCGTGGTTCTATCTAAACCATCACATCAATATATAACCTAAGCCTGTTGCCGTTCTTCTAAGTAACAAACTATAAATCTACCTTAGGGAGATATAAAGTAATGCAATTATGTCAGAGTTTGTTGAAATGACCTTGAATATTTTACAACGAAACCCCAATTAGCCGAGCTTTTGTATCATGTTTTATTTATTTATCAGCTTTTTTGAAAAAATAACAAATTATATTATTGTCAGTGCTACCATACTGTTAGAGAAAATAAGGAAACGGCGAGAGGCTGTTTATACTCCTTAGAAATGGCATTTCAAGAAGTACTTTCTTAATGGGTCTCTTTAATACCAAAGCTAACATCCCTACCAATTCCATAAAATGTTGTTAAGTGGTTCCAGAGAGTTCTTGAAGAGTAACTATATAATTTTTGTATTATGTATATTAATATTTACTCATTTATATATTTGATTTAAATTTGTATTCCTATCAAGAGTAACCATAATGTTTATGCAAATTCACATTTATTTCATGTAAGTCTCAAATACCTACCTTGAAACTCATAGGTAAACAATAACTTAGTTACATTTTATGAATTCATATACTTAGATAATCTGTAGTGGTATTTTTCTTTTTTTACGTAAACATATCGTAACATTGACCATTCTGCTATACGTAATTATTTACATACAAAATAAATAAATAAAAATGTTAAATGAAAGAAAACACATTTCTACAATTTAATTGTGATGCATTTGGAGAAGATGCGAGAACGTCATGAGCACAATGTATTAATTCCTGTTCCCTAACTCAATCTCTTCAACAATATATTTTTACACGAAATTCACGTTGGTCTAGACACCATGTTGCTGGCCTGCCAACCCCTCCTTCTCCTTACACATAAGACGTTAACGAGAATAACATCCATCTGCACACGTTCGCTAGCGTAGACTTATCATGTTACACTCGCTACCTTGAGGTAGCTATCTGGTTCTATATACAATTACGAAGCCATATTTGTTACGGTAGGCCATACGCATTCCTGTATATTCTCAAACTATTCCTGCCCGTAGAGTGAGTAGTGAGAGATAGTTTTTTATTGTTGTTTTTTCTCGATGTTTGTGTAATGCGACATTGGTGTCATAATCATTACAATACTCATCTTAAGCTGAGCGTGTTTATACAGGGCCTTCAGTACAAATATATGACACAATCGAGTTGCTTTTAATTTATGTAAAAATAAAACATCTGTACACTGCTAATATTATAATAAATTTTAATTGTTAATTTAGAACTATACTTTGATCTCTTCTAATAGATAAAAGCCTTGAAACGAAATAAGAAAATATGTAAAAACTTCTATACAGTTTTGTAGTGATTCGAGTATATATAGTATTGTAGTGATTCGAGTATATAAAGTACTGTAGTGATTCGAGTCTATACAGTATTGTAGTGATTCGAGTCTATACAGTATTGTAGTGATTTGAGTCTATACAGTATTGTAGTGATTCGAGTCTATACAGTATTGTAGTGATTCGAGTCTATACAGTACTGTAGTGATCGAGTCTATACAGTATTGTAGTGATTTGAGTCTATAAATTATTGTAGTGATCGAGTCTATACAGTACTGTAGTGATTTTAGTCTATACATTATTGTAGTGATTCGAGTATATACAGTATTGTAGTGATTCGAGTCTATACAGCATTGTAGTGATTTGAATCTATACAGTATTGTAGTGATTCGAGTCTATACAGTATTGTATTGATTCGAGTCTATACAGTATTGTAGTGAATCGAGTATATACAGTATTGTAGTGATTCGAGTCTATACAGTATTGTACTGTAGTTATTCGAGTCTGTATAGCATTGTAGGGATTCGAGTCAAGGAAAGGGAATTAATGCATTGTGTACATGACGTTCTCGCATCTTTTTCAACTGTCTCACTATTATAGCCTACACTAGAAATAGGTAAATCGGTAACTTCAGATAGTTACAGGTTTGCTCATACCATCCCATATGAGTAAACCTTCAAAGGATCTTTTCAAATAATACTCATTTTGTGTCATCATTCATAACACAAACAAAACATGGGGTTTGTTGAGTTATGAAAAACCTATGTTTACTATCGTAATGAATTATTCCCTAAATTATTTAACTGAGTGTTTCTTACTGAATCAAACAAACTTCAAACGCCTTTAAATTATACAGAAAACAATAATTGACAAAAGAGTGTTTATATTTGAGTTAATAACCAAATGCATACCAAACAGGTAACTTGAACAGTTATCAATCCATGTAGATTGCATTTGATCACCTCTAGTTTCGGTACACTCGGTGATGTTTAAAATTTAGGTGCTCATGAATTGATAACGATACAAGTTATGTAACCTTTTTCTAATAAATTGCTTAATTATTCATATGACAACAATAAATATACTATATTTAACACGAAAATGTAATATACACTTTATTATTTTTTAATTATGAAATATATTATTGATTAGTTCACATACCATGTAATCTGTTTTCACCAGACTAGGGTATAGCAGGTTCCATCGATGAGTTAAGTAGCTGGATCTGAAAAAAAAGACTGCATTAATATGAGAATTACAAACAAAATTACTTAGTTTAAATTTTTATCTCAATAATTTATTACCATATACTTGTACATTTTTCAGAATTTTGGGTATTTTTATTATGTCACATAAATTTTATTTTATTTACTGATATGATGATGGAGGGGGAAGGAGATTATTTGCATAATATTTCCAAAGGCAAAAGCTTTGACTGTTATATCAATCACGCTAGAAATACATCAAAGTTGTGCGTGAAGAAGGTTTTCCCCATAAACAAGTTTCACAGTTCTCCCAAACAGGAAGACCACAGTTTGTGACAGCCCAGCTAACACCGTAATGTTCACCCTCAGAATGTATACCATCAATGAATAGAGATATTTAATCATTGGTAACAATAAATGACTGTGGATGGGTTTCCAGAGTCATTGAGACTGGTCGAATCTGGTGAAATATAACTTTTTCTTTTCTTTTTAGAAATAAATCTTTCGATAGTTTTATATATATATATATATATGTGTGTGTGTGTGTGATGACTTAGTAATGTATTATTAATCTGATTATTTGATTATATTTGTGATGAAAGGTGTCATCACTGATAGTCTCAAACGTTTCCTCATACGTTAGCCTTTTCTTTGATTGATTTCAAATTATTTATGACTTTAGAAGTATATCTGAGAGAATGGGTGTGGTGTTTTTTTACTTAGATAATATTTCATTTCCTGTAAATAGTGAAATCCTTAATTTACTCAAAAATCAGCTGCACAGTTCCTTACGTATCTTTCAAATGTTTAACATCCTACGAATTAAACAAATATTTATGCTATACAAGCCTGGAAAAGTAAAAGTCGAATCTAAATAAACTATTTATGAAACTAATGGGCTTTTAAAACTCTGGACATTGTTCACAAACACAACCATGCATTTAATTACCCATTAAATTAATCTCTGTATTACGTGATGCAATACGAAACTCGTGGCCTTTCATTTACATTCTTTTAAGAACAATGCCTTTTATTTGTAAATATATTTTTAGTTCGGGCAAAAGTTAAATGGTGGAGAAAATGTTTCGCTCTAAAGATATATTAATCTTTAAGCACTTACCTCAATCATATTCAATCTAAAAATTTTAATTTCGTATTGCTTAACCTTAAGGGGGTGGGTTACAAGTATATTTATCTTCTTTACGGCATTACATTAGTTATTTGCTAGCATACAAATTGAAATAAAAATGGATGGCAATATTTGTAAACTATAAATTTAAAAATAACTTTATTTACAATTCAAATAACATGTTTTTCATGACATACTATTTGCACTGTAAAGTCTCAACATGAACGGCACCGAGGGATGGAGTTCATCAGTAGTTCATTTCCCATCATCGTAATTGTGTTTATCCCTATCCTGTGAAAGCGTTCCAATTCCACGATCATAACAAAGAAAACTCTGTAGTGTAAAAACCTACAGACAATCTATTTCATATTTTATTGTGACAACTTAAGGTATATTTTTAAATTATAAACAATTTTCAAGGTTTTTCTGGTAAAATATTGGTTATTGTCCTATTTGAATCCTAAACAATCATTTTAAACTTTGTTTTCCCAAACCAGTCAACATTGCTGGATTTTTTTTACAAATAACTACCGTTATGTTAAAAAAAGTGTCTCAAGTTTGTTGTTAAGTATGAACGCATTACTTGACAAATAACTGGCTGAACTGCAGCTTGTGTGCAAGCCATTTATAGTAAAGACATTTTTAAATGTAATACTTAAAACTTATATCCTTTAATTCATATATTCAATCAATCAAATCATCAAATCAATTCAAATCAATCAAAAATAATCATCTCTAGTATAAATTGCACTAATGTCAACTGTTAATTAATACTCATCTGGTGAACGATAAAACATCTAATCCAACAATAACAGCTGATTTTGTTTGTAGGGCCCTATTATTAGTGGGATTATTTGTACAGTACTGCAGGAAACTAAACAAGTTTAATAAATCGGTGTAAAGAGTGTCGAAATTATTTATTTAATAAAATTAAAATGTCGGCCCAAAATGTGTGTTTAAATAGCAGTTGCATTATTGCTATAGCCTTTTTGAAATTAATTGTTAAGCTTTGTCGTGCGTAAAACTTCCGCCAAGAAGTGCTGCAACGCGACGGTGGACAAATGGCCAGCCCGCAAAACGTGTTCTTATTTAGAAAAATACAACAATTCTAAAAGAAGCCAACGAATTTGTTAATGTATAATTTTGAATTCTGCATTAAATAAGAAAGTTTTAAAGATATTTGGGCATTACCTTAGGGTATAAATACGTTTGCAATCACCGTTTGAATGTAGTAACAACTTTCTTTAATGTTAAAAAAATTAAGTTTAAACACTATCTATTTATGTTTTTAACATCCAAAAACACCTAAAAACTGTATAATTATGCAAATATAACTATTCAAAGTTTTAAGGCCCTGCGTGCATTATTTCTTACATAACAGTTATTTTTTCTGTTGTAATACACATATTTTTTGAAATATTAAAAAAGTCAATAGCTCGATAACTATTAATACTACGATACATCCACACATTACTTTTTTAGTTGGAAATTATCCATATAACAATCCTGTGAAGTCTGGACGTCGACTTTTGGGACACCCTGTGTATTGATAAATTAAAAGTAAGTTATTTAATATGTATCGATGTCTTTTAAGATTTCATCTCCTAATATTAAATGATCCATAAATGTGATGTTTATTTTGTCGATATAAACTAATTAGGTGTAATATTTACTTTTTGTATGAATACGTATTACACGTATTTTGCATCCAAATAGAAAGTAAGAGTAATTAATTACGAATATAAAACATACTTGCTGAAGTACGTTCACTAGTTAATTAGCTTAGCAGTGATAAGTAATTAGTAAATTTATAATATATATCAATCCCCCAAAACCACCTTGTTGTATTGTAGAATGTTTTAATAATCTGTGAATAAGCCCCCGAGGAATAGAGACTAGTGCGGTTAATAGATTATACTTCCAAAAATCCTTACCAGGATTCGCTACTACTAGTGATGTCTGGGATGTCCATGTTGGGTGGTAGACAGGGTCTGGCTGTTTTGTAGGGAGTAAAACTGATTATCAGTTGTATCGATTAGCTGAAACTCAAACAAATAGTACCTAGGCGTGTAAAGGATCCTTTATGCACCTTGGAATAGTACGTGGTTTAAATTCCACGTAAAGTTGTAGGTCCCTTAGTTGCCCTTGCTATTTTCTATTAATAAAGGGCTCTTTCTAAGGAACAGTTGGCCTTAGTAACATTACTACAATCGTTAATTTACGCTCATTAAACTCACTCGAACCTCAAAATCACCATTATCTCTATGAATATCGTCTTAATAATGAATAACATAATGATATTGAAATATTGATACTGTTAGAGAAAAGTTTCAATCTGTGCCTGCAAAATAATGTCTATGGTAAGATTATGTTAGGGTGAAATAATGGCTGACTATAGAGGTTTTTTTATGCAAGATAATATAGAGCACTGCTGAGTTACAACCTATCTTACGCTACCAATCGTTGATAAAATAAAAACGGAATAAAACATCGCAAATCCAGTCGTTTGTATGCTCTAGAAAATAAATCCAAACCGTAAACATATTCCTGTAACGTGACCTGGATAAAAAGAACACGTTTTAACAGGCAAAGCTGGATTTTACTTTTGTGTGATGCCTCTCTTTGGTGTTGGCTTATCTCACAGATCCCATGCCTAGGAGAAGGAAAATTACAATGTAAAATCTCTTTTAGATCGCCGGTTCTGACTTATTTACAAAGAATATATTTAAAAGTCAAACGCTTTTCAGAACGCATTTGAGTGGTAATGCCTGGGACTAGGCCGGAGACACGCCCAGTAGGGTCTAGCAGTTCGCCTCAATACGGCCTTACCGTGTCCCACCCGACTTGTGGATAGATTTGTGGTCAAATATTTACTGATTGAAAACTGAAATAAACGTAATAATACATTCATGATATTCCTTAAATCGTCAGTTCAATACAACATTTATAATTTGATATTGGAACATTAACTTGAAGGTTAAAAAAAAATCCCATAGCATTTAAGTATTTGAATAATTTTGTAAATTCAAGGTGAAATAAAACTTATTAATAACGTTTGTTATAATAAAACTAGTTTGTTATAAGTTTAAAAAAATCTACAAGCCAAAGAATAAACTAGATCATAAATTGTTTTTTTTATTTTACAAACCCTATTTGTGAAATACAGTAATAACACTGATTTCCATTGAAGGCCTTTTTCCTAGATGGTTAGTGGGTAGCTTTTATTTACATGTAACAACTGTTGAGTTCCAAGCGGTTGCAATCTAAACCCATTAAATATGTAGGAGATGTTTTCTACTAAATGGCTTTCACAGATCATCCATTATTAATTCTTTATTCATCTGCCAAATGAGATGGGAATATTAAACAAGGTACATTTGAACAATATATCCGACTAGCTATCATGTTTACATGTTAACAATTGATATATCATCATAAATCACTGACTTTATTAAACATATTCTTATTAGTATTTCTTTAATAGGTATAACACAATGAAGACATTTATCTAGGCTGACTTTACTTGGCAGTTAAAGTTGAATAGTCACAAGACAGGAACCACTCCAGACAGCTTCACGCTCCACGAGTGTCTGCCACACCTTCAGGAGAACGGGTGTAGTCTGTAATTTGTCACATTGTACCGAGTTTGTAATAGTTTGACTACTAAAAAGTGAGATGTTAAATGTGCTACACGTGTGGCTAGAGCCATAATTTGGCGACAGTTCAGTACGTAAATATTTCATCGTATTAAAATACCGTACTTTTAATTAATATCTTACGACAATTGCTATCGAAATGTACAGTTAACTTTTATAATTGTTATTATGATTTACTGAGCCACCGCTCTCTTAATTTTTCTAAAAGATTTGTAAAACCTTTCAACTCTTTGCCCCAAATGTATGGCTAAGTGTATGACTACACGTAATGAATTTAACTATATTTCATATTAAACTTTAATCTGTCACTTTAATGTGTGTTGGTTTAATATTAAGAATGCATTATAAAGTGTTTATATAATATTATGAATCAGAGGTACTTACATAATAAATATTAAACAACAATGAATTTAGTACAGAAAAATCATGGTAGTATAAATAGTTATTAAAATATTAGAATAGTTGGTCGTTATTTGTTAACAGAATAATATTATTATCTCTTTAGCACAACAAATGGTTGTTCAGTATTCTAGTTGGTCAAGTCAACTATAGGGTAGATACATTGAAATTTGTGACTAAAATGAAATTATTTGTAAAGTATAAAACATATGTTAGTAAAACTAAGATTAATGATTTATAGTAAGAATTAGAGAGGGAATATCACCACTAATATTGGAGTGGTTGTAACCAAGGGGCTAGGGGTGCTGGCTTGCCAAGCAGTTAGTCCGTGTTCGATTCCCGGTGTGCATATAATATGTTGCCCCAGTGCCACTCCTGTGGTTTCACTCCCTGTACCACGTTACACCGGTGGTCCAACAAAACAATGTATTATAGTGAACACTTTATTACTGTTAAATGTTCACTCTAGTGTTCAATGTTCACCCAAGTGTTCAATGTTCACTCTAGTGTTCCATGTTCACTCTGGTGTTCGATGTTCACTCTAGTGTTAAATGTTCACTCTATTGTTTAATGTTCATTCTAGTGTTCAATGTTCAATCTAGTGTTAAATGTTCACTCTAGTGTTAAATGTTCACTCTAGTGTTAAATGTTCACTCTAGTGTTCAACGTTCACTCTAGTGTTCAAAGTTCACTCTAGTATTCAATGTTCACTCTGGTCTTCAATGTTCACTCTAGTGTTAAATGTTCACTCTAGTGTTAAATATTCACTCTAGTGTTCAATGTTCACTCAAGTTTTAAATGTTCTCTTTAGTTTTCAATGTTCACCCTACTGTTCAATGTTCACTCTAGTGTTAAATGTTCGCTCTAGTGTCCAATGTTCACCCAAGTGTTCAATGTTCACTCTAGTGTTCCATGTTCACTCTGGTGTTCGATGTTCACTCTAGTGTTCAATGTTCACTCTAGTGTTCAATGTTCACTCTAGTGTTCAATGTTCACTCTAGTGTTCAATTTTCACTCTAGTGTTAAACGTTCACTCTAGTTTTAAATGTTCACTCTAGTATTCAATGTTCACTCTAGTGTTCAATGTTCCCTTTAGTGTTCAATGTTCACTCTAATGTTCAATGTTCACTTAAGTGTTCAATGTTCATTCTACTGTTCAATGTTCAATCTAATGTTCAACGTTCATTCTACTGTTCAATGTTCATTCAAGTGTTCAATGTTCATTTTACTGTTCAATGTTCACTCGAGTTTTCAATGTTCAATCTAGTGTTCAATGTTCATTCTACTGTTTAATGTTCACTCAAGTTTTCAATGTTCACTCAAGTGTTCAATGTTCATTTTACTGTTGAATGTTCACTCAAGTTTTCAATGTTTACTCTAGTGTTCAATGTTCACTATAATGTTCAATGTTCACTCAAGTGTTCAATGTTCATTCTACTGTTCAATGTTCACTCTAGTGTTAAATGTTCACTCTAGAGGAACTGGACCATAAGTTAGTATTACGAGTTTTGTAAAGCCAAATCTTCAATTATGGCATTTAACCGTTTATATATAATCATACTTTTACATATTTAACCACAAATAAATTAATGTATATGCTGAACTTTTACAAAAACCAACTTGTGGTCCACTAGATCAGGTACTCACATTTCAAATGACATTTAAAGTCTTACTATACAATTATTATTGCGAACCGAGTCGTTAAAATAGAAACCCATGTCTTTGGCAGTTTTCTCGGAAGGAAACGACCCTATAAGATCGTTTTAAAGCTTGTACATCATACACGAAGACTGAACCATACATTTGCTGGCATGTTGGCTCAGTGGAGATTCGAGCTTTGGACCTTGCCCTACGCAGGCCGAATCCTCACCCACTAACAGGCTGTACTTCGCTCGTTAGATAAATTTCACGCACAGGCCTGCAGGCCCATGTGACCTGCTGATTTAAGTTTTTTTCTTGGGCTATGTAAAAATACATAAAGCGAGAAAAAATATGTTATTAGTATAATTTTTTATTTATAAGCTAATTTGTCAAGTGTATTTTAGATATACGTACCTGAATACCTTAATAGCGCATAAGTTGAGTTTAACAATAAATGTCTTATATTAAAAAGTCATATAATCATAAACTGAGTCAATGTTGAGCTTAAGTTTAATCAATATTCCAATCCTGTGATTTGTTTATTCTTAAACGGATTATGTAAAACAGACATATATATTACTGAGAGGGGGAGAAGATTTGTCCCTAGTTTACAACTCCGGAGGGGGTGATATGAGGGGTGAGACTATTGTCTATCAACATGACTCATGCATATTCCTTGGTTAGTTATAGGGCTGTCATATAATGTGTAGTTCTACAGAGTAGTAAGTATTTATAGTTTGTAGTGGTGAATTAATATATCATACTTTGGATAATATTATATCAATGTTGGTGTATCATCTGGATATATGCCAGGCTTTTTAGACGTAAAGAAAAGTGTTCCAAGCAATATCTTATACTTTACCCAAATTTACATTTGGTTGGGAGGAAAACAGAAGTTATTTTTTCCTTTTAAGTGGTCTAGAAAGTTTAAATAGTTTGAGCACTTAAAAGTATTTTTGTACTTGCTTATTTATTGCTCTTCAATATGGCCGTAACTCTTACTTTAATTAATGTTTTATTTAATTAAGTTGTATAGTTTTATATACTATATTGTTGTCCCTACAAAGATTAATAATTTATGTATTTTAAAAATTTGTTAAGATATTTTATTATAACCTAGACATTAATATGTATCCCTTAAAACTTTATATGATAAATTGCTATATGTATAACAGTATATGTATCATGTTGGTAGTTGTATATCTGATGTAAAAAATAAGATATACAGGATCTGGATGAAGTAACTTACATTTTATAACATAATTAATAGAGAAAGAATAACTTTATAGAATTATATATAAATATTCTATTACGTTTAAGATACATTTTCAAGCATATTTTCAATTATTATTTCATATAAGACATGAAAGTTAATTTTGAAAGGCTAACTACGATTAGGTTAAATTAGGACAGGTTAAGAGTTAGGTTATGTAGGTCAGCATATGTTGACGTGGTCGTGTTGGCTGACGGAAGACGTATCCCTCAAATAACTTTTATAAACCGTGTTTAAACTTACAATATAAGTGTTTCACAACCTGATATATTATGTTCATAATTATAAATACGGTACACCCACTTTCAAGTGTCTGATTTCTAAAAAACACATTTAATAAATAAAGCTGTGGCTCTTTTCTAAAAGAAGTTCCTAAAATATTTAATTAAAATTCGCAGTATTCAACTTGGTAATTACATGTATAAAAACGTAACCACAAAATTTTCAAAATGTAGTTCCGTTTAATCTATTATCTTATTTTGAGTAAAATATTTGATAACATTTCCGTATTCATTCGGGAATTTTAAAAATTAATTATAATAACAAACCAAAAAAGAATAACCACATCACTGTATAGATGGTTTTTCCAATAGATGACTGTTGTATTAATCATTTTACCTGTATCTTTTACAATGCTCGATTGCGTGTCTCAGAGAGTTCGTTTTCCCCAGGATTGCTTTTTTATGACAAGAAAACTAATGAAAGAATACGCCCTTTCTTAAATTACAATCACTCGGGCATGGGAACTAGCAGGGATTAAAGGTAAAAGATGTATTGTAATTTTAATCTAAAATACGAGGGGGTAACAGATGTCTGTGACGTCACATCATGCCAGTTGTGCATTGTCACAGCACAGGGGTCCACGTTATAATTAAATATAGTTATAAGTAAATGTAACCCAGCTACTTGGGAACAAAGTGTTAACGAGATTGTAGGCGATAGGTTCTATGATCAGCACTCTTAATACCAACACAGCGTCCACTCAATGGTTGCCATCTACGTGGAAACTACTAGAGAAGTCTGGGGTGTCCATGTTGGATGGAAGTCAAAGTTCAGATGTTGTGTGGGAATGAGCACTCAGTGTCAGTTAGCTAAAAATCAGACCAACAATACGTGGTTCGGATTCCACGTTAAGCTTTAGGTCCCTTAGTTGCCCTGGCTATTAATAAATAGGTCTTTATAAGGACCAGATGATCGTAGTTAGTAACAATGACTACATTCGTTCATCTACACTCATCACACTCATTCGCCCCTCATATTCGCCCATATATTGTCGACCGGCGTCTTACCAATAATAAATAAAATGATAATAAGATATCATAGTTTCAGTGAATGTGAAAGACTAATTTTTACGGTCATATATCTTCTAATACAAGGCGACAAACCATATTTCCTAGGAGATTATGAAGGTAAAGGAAAATGTACCTGTTATTTCACATACCATAGAACTATCTCTGTACTTAGAGGTAGCATTGAATGTATTAAATAGCATAGTTTTATAGCCATAAATGGGCAACCATAAATCATAATTTAGGAATGCATACATTTTATTCATACACAAATTTATGACAGCCAAAACTATTTTAATTAATAACCTTTGACTAAGATAACGTCACTGTTCAAATAACATACAATAAAACACAAATTTAGACTGTTAATGTATTTGTATGTTGCAGGTAGACCTATAAATTAAATTATTATTGAAAGCTGTAGCACATTTAAAGTTTGGATGGATAGTCTGTATAAGTACTATTTTGAGCTTCTTTTTCTTCAAATTCAATAGGAATTTCATAATAAAGCAAGTGGATATGTTATATTTCTCTATCTGATTAAATACAGCCTTATAATGACTTGCATAATGTAACCTCATTATTACAATTAAATTTAACAACGATAAAAAATACTTAATTTGCTGTCGTATCTGAGCTGCATGTTTAATTATTATACTAAACAATACTATAATGTCACCTAATTTTTCAACTACAACTTTAAAACCATTTACATAAATATATAGATTGAATTAAACATTGTTAATTTATATTAGATATTAATTTAATGTTATTACCTGAGAATTGTATCACTAAACAAGATAAAAAACAAGTTTTATTCCAAAAATAGAATATTTTACTATCAGTAATATAAAAGAGGTTGTCAGTCAGTTATTGTATATCATTCTAGAGTGATTCTCTGTTTAACATACTTCAAAGTCAGAACTTCAATAATGAGATCCTTTAAAATGAGAATTTTAAATGGCAACTAAACCTAACATGTTTCATATGTAAGGGACGACTTGGGGGTGATTTACATGACTGAGTGGCTAGAGTTAACATTAATACAGTGTGACATTGTACTATAGTACGGTAAATATGTATGGATTGTATTATTGCCCTATCACAATACACTTATAGTGACTTTAATGTTACTGAATTCAACATTATGAACACTGAACTTGATAAGTGGCCACTTGCAGGAAACTAATGTAATGAAGATGGACAACTGACAGGAACGGTCTAACATCTATTTTATCAATTAGCATGCCTTGGGCAGGCTTCCGCTTTTGGGTGGTCTAACGTACTGTCTCCTGTACATACAATACTCGCCGAAGAAAAGGGCAGACTTCCGCTTTTGGGTGGTCTAACGCACTGTGTCCTGTACATACAATACTTGCCGAAGAAAAGGGCAGACTTCCACTTTTGGGTGGTCTAACGTACTGTCTCCTGTACATACAATACTCGCCGAAGAAAAGGGCAGACTTCCGCTTTTGGGTGGTCTAACGTACTGTCTCCTGTATATACAATACTCGCCGAAGAAAAGGGCAGACTTCCGCTTTTGGGTGGTCTAACGCATTGTCTCCTGTACATACAATACTTGCCGAAGAAAAGGGCAGACTTCCACTTTTGCGTGGTCTAACGCATTGTCTCCTGTACATACAATACTTGCCGAAGAAAAGGGCAGACTTCCGCTTTTGGGTGGTCTAACGCATTGTCTCCTGTACATACAATACTTGCCGAAGAAAAGGGCAGACTTCCACTTTTGCGTGGTCTAACGCATTGTCTCCTGTACATACAATACTTGCCGAAGAAAAGGGTTTTATGGGAATTGTGATTCCATTAAATAAACAAAAGAAGTAAGACTCATATGTTTGCTATGAAATATATAACTCTAAGTGTTTAATACTTTCCTGAACAGTTAGTTATTAAATGTCTCAAAATAGGGCTTAAAATTGAAAAATGTCAAAAAGGTACATAGAAACTTTTCAATGCTTGGTTAAACAGTATATTTGTCATATTAGCTCATCTAAGAGAATAATTAATAAAAATTGTAAAATAAATGTATTCAATATTCTAAGTAAATTAATTGATGTATTAAATTAATAATGAAGCTTATCATTAATTTCAATCTACAAAGTTATAGTTCCGGATGATGATGATGATTGTATTGCGTTGTATTATTTGTTCGAGTATAGATATTTATATACTTAAAAGTAAATAAAATTGATTGGTATCTTGGTTTGTTGTTAAATTACAAATTATTTATTTTTAAGAAACAATCATCTCAGATTACAGACAACCACTTCGTATTCTAATACGACGTTTCTGTCGTTGGGTTAGTAATAATATACACGGGTTTTTGGGTATAAAATGCATTTATTTTGTCAATATACTAATTTAATTATTAAAATTTAGTTTGACACCCAGGCAGGTATTACGGTGATTATCATCTGAAATACAATTATTTTTATATTTCTAACAAGGGTCGTCAAGATAAGGTGACTATGAATTTGGAATAAGAATAACGAGTTTAAATGAACAAAGTTAGTCAATGTTACACACTAAGGCCAACCATTCTTTATAAATTGTCATTAATTATTAGCCCAATGACGAATGAACAGCAGGTTGTTATCAGCTGAGCCCTTTAAAAATTAATTGTAATCACTGTGATTGGGATGGAACTGGGAAACTTAAGCTTCAAAAACTTGGCTTTAAACGTCTACACAACCGACAAACTAATAGTTAGTAAATAATGATTAGTGAAATAGTTTTATTGAACACAGTGAGTTAGTTAACTATCACCTACAATATTACTACAAGAACATTTAGAGAGAATATTATTCTGTATCCGTGAATGTAAATTGGCATAGTGTTTTGCTCGTGATGTTTGTAGGAACAAATCGATACATGTTAATTGGAATGAGGAAGTTAAACGCATTAACAAATGAACCCTCTGCTGACATTTCCCGTGAAGTCTCGCCTTCCCTTGGGCCCATTTAATCTAGCACCGATCGATGATAACCTTTTTGCCCTGTTTAGATAATGTAAACAATGTTCCTTGCAGAGATGAAATCAGCTTCCATAAACAACAATAGATGTTGATCACCCTTGTCAAATAAATGTCCCCCTCCAACAATACATAGGTCAAAGTAATTGTTGGTAAATAAAAGGAATGTGTTTATATTTCCTGAGTACTGATTCATCAAAGTGGAATAATAAGGTATTAGATTAAATCAAGAATAAAATAATGCTAGGGGAACCCTGCACGCTACACGTGAACACTGTCGACATCATTAATGGAAGGATGAATTGTAAAAGCAACAGTACACGTATTTAGTGATATTTTTGTTCAACAGCTTTTCTCATTATACTAAATTAATAACCTGTATAAAATCAACATTAGAAGTACGAAATAATTACATGAGCATAAGCAGATGTTATAAGTATCAATAACTGCAGTGATAGTAAGTCATTGCACACTACATGTCTAAAGACAGTGAGTAAAAAAGCCTAAGTAGTTTTTTACATTTTTATTTTTTTCACAATTATTGGCTATTTTATCTTCTTCCTGTCTTAATATAATCTCTGGAGAATTATATACTTACTGAATTAAATATACATATTTTCAGTGACCTTTGTCACTTTAATGTTTTAATTGCAGTATTTTAGTTGCAGACATGCCCAAAAATCTCAAAGTCGTTGCCACGATTGCTTGAAGAATCATCGCTTCATCTACAAGACCAAAGCATGCAGGAAATGAAAAAGGTCATGCCTGTAATTCTAAAGAAGTAGATTTTCGAATGTGTAGATTGTGAATTCATTCACTGATCTTAGAAACATCTCATGTGATGACTTTCCGTGACTGAAATGGCATATGTAGTATTCCTAGTAGCTATTTCAATAGCAAATTTAAAGCAAATTTCACGGAGAACTCCAATTAAGACCAATTAAGTCTGAATAAGTTAATGCTTTTGGTCAATTAGTTGATGATAAACCATATATCTAAGGTAATGGTCACTTAGATCTAGATCTTGAGGCTTTCGGGACGGAGGATATTGAGGATAGAACTCAAACTAAGATAAAATATCTATAAGGGATACTCAACTGTAACTTGCCGTTCTGAGATCACAACTGTTTAAATTTGCCAATAATTTGATGAATACTGCTCAGCAAACTGATGGGGAATATTGGTGGCGGTAGATCAAGTAACGATACCTCTTCATCATATAGACTGTCAGTGCAATCCTTCTGTATGGCGAAGAAGGTGGGCAGGTGTCGTCAGGTTAAAATTAGCAAGCACGGGATCACAATCTAGCGGAAGTAAAGAGTTCCGTTCAGGGTCTTCTGTACATTCCCTACGGTGTCCGGTGCATAGTAGTGGCAGATGTCATTGACCTTGATCTTATGGGGGCTGACTGTCTTCAGCTCAGCCTCCGTGTAGGACACAATATAATCGTCTGCTATACATAAAAAAAATCTTGGTGTTTGGCAGTGCATTGAATAAATAACTACATATCGATTCATTTAAACTTCATAGATCGTATAAATCGTAGTCAAAGAGAGATTAACGTCGATTTGAGTTATTTTTATAGTGAACTTGTCTTTTTCATGGAGTATTTCAAAAGAAGTGGAAAGCCATCATATTGGTGTAAGTAATTACAGAGATCGATGTGAAGATATTCACATTGGTTCTTTATGTGAGGACTTTCACCAATATTAGACACAACAATTCTTTCCATTATTATGGGCGCTGTTTTATCAGACACAATGGTGGATCACGTCTGTAAATATTTACATAAATAGCATAAAATACAGAATAACATGTTTGTATTACTTTGGTACTCTTATTTAGGTGACGTACGTTTACAATTCGTACTTATAGCAATGATTCCAATGTTACTAAGAGGTACCAAATTATACATCCTGAGAATTATACTAAACACAGTAAAAGTGCAAAATAGTTATTTAATTTCATGTAAATACAAGAAGACAACAAATACAATGCACTCCTCCCGTATTATGACCAATCATGCAACGGGATTCTCAATAGAGAAAACGTCGTTAAAGAATTTGTCTTGTCTGTTAAGGTAATTTTTGCAAAAACACTGCAGATAATTTTGAAAGACAAAACAACTTATTTAGTAGGTAAATAAAAATTGTTTTAAAAATGTTGGGCCTAGATCGGAGTATCAATAATGATGTTGATAAATATCTATGGTTATAAGAATAATAAAAACTTAGAGAGAGCTTTGTAATAAAATGTATTTTTCAATAAACACAAGTAGTCTCTTTAAAAACATTAAAATAAATTACCTTCTAATCACTTAAGTAAATTTAAAACTAAATTTTATTTTTGTTGAAGTGTTTGTGATAATTATAACAAATATTATTGAAATACGAGTCTTACCACGATTCAGATAGTTTTAACTGAGACTTTACATTTATTTATGACACTATTCATAATTTTTCAGAAGCATTTATAAGTTTTATTAACTCTCTAGGCTAAGAACGTCATTATTTCTTTCTAATACTGGAACAAAACTATATACTCTAGACTTCCATCATTCTAATATAGGATGAGTGAGTAAAGACTTACTTATTAATTAGTCTGGTCTGAAAATGTTAAACGTAGTGTACCGATATCGATCATTACAAATAACATGCTATATGTTATTCCAAGTTTAGCGATAACTAATCGAAAGTTTATTCTATTTGATCGCCATGTAATTTTTCAATAACAATATAATAAGCAGAACCAATTTCTATCCATTTGTATGGAAGCAAATTCAATTTGACTGAACAGTGTTTATACAGGTTAACAGGGTTGTCATCGATCGGTGCCAAATTGGACGGGCCCAAGAGGAAGGCAAACCACAAGGGGGATGTGGGGATGATTTCTATTCGTAAACACTCTCTTCGTGTCAAACAATTTTCATAATTCATTTATGTTTTTGGAATTATAATGTATTTATCTTAACGTTTCAAAGTTTAGGATAATTTGTAGTTATACATTTAAAATAAATAACTCATTTAATAATCTATTTCTTTCAAAGGTAAACTGGTTGTTATTACTGTAAGGCTCTGAAAGGTTCAACAAGTTATTGGTATATGGCATGTATTTATTTGATCGTGCTCCCTTAGGGGTTGTCATGCACCCTCGTATTACGGTGGATGACATTCTACAACTCCATATATTTTTATAATAACACTACTTGTTGTGCTGTTGCAACGTTTCTGTGTCTCTGGAATAGCATCTCCTTTCTTTTTTCATAAAAAAATGAAGGAGAGGGCTTCCCAGAAACGAAGTAACTGTGTAACGGCACAACATAAGTGATGGGGATTTGAGGGCTTGGCTTCAACTTACATTTTAAGACATTGTTATTAAATTGTTTGTGGTGGGGTCTTCTGAAATAAAAATTTCTATGAGAACTGTTATTTAAAGCCGTTACATTATCCGTTAAAACCTGTGCGAAGGTAAAGTTAAAACAATAATTTTAGGGATGATTATATCGAGAAATGTCTCTCACATCTTATTATAAACTGAATATCAGTGTACTGCTATAGTTAACCAGCCTGTAGTTACTATAGTCCATATATATAATATGTTCATATTAATTATCATAGCGGTTGTGACCTGAAACAGTATGACAGTGAGTAGAATAATTAGCGGAACCACGAGTGCCAACAGACATCAGATGAAAAATTCCATTCAGTTTGATTGGTATTGAACGTATGTACTATATGAACTGTTCAATCAAATAAAATTAACAGTTTCATTATAAAAGTACAACAACATTTTATTCAATATGTTTCTGTAAGTAAGCTTTTGCAAAATAAATAACTAATGTGTATTCGTATTATATTTATTAGATATAAATAGTTCAAGCTTACTAACATATAAATATAAATAGGGTACTGAAAAACTAGTTTTGGTAAGACAGCATTTAAATATAAAGTACTACATTCAAACATTGCACTAAATTTTGTAGTTTTTAAAAATATCGTTCTTGTACTATTTACTTACTTTACTAGTTGAATTATTAAAGAGTAAAATAGAAGATACTGTAATCTCTATTAATAATCTTATAGGTACTTTACTAACGTATTTTGTCGAGTTTAAAGTTATATAACACAAGGTCACCAACTTGTAACATCAGGAAAGTATAAAAATCATTGACATTTTGGATTTCAGGCCATTTTTAGATGTAATTTAGATGAAATACAGAGTATTTTATTGTGAGTTACTACTTCCAACTATAAAGACATTAGTATATGGACTACAAATGTAGACAGTAGTTGTAGAAAAGATATGGCAGCTTCATTTCCTCTGAATGGGTTCTTATACAGTATTATAGTCAAATGTAAAGGGAACGTTGTAGAGGAATAACCATCAACTTTTGATGTAGGATTTTAAAAATATATCTGTAAACTAGTCATCGAAAGTTGTAATGGAAGGTCATATCATCATGAATAAGTGTTATTTTTAGTTACAATGCCGCAGATCTCTACACAAAACAATCACAATATAAAAACTGCTACTGATAAAAGATTTGAAACCTCATTTATCGAAATAAATCGAAAATTTCTAAAAGCCTTTAATGCATTTGAGACTTTGATATCAAACCATTTTTAACAAAGTCCCTATTAATACATTTAAAAATTTTAATAATATCAAACCATTATTAAAATGTTCAGTATTAACCTCTCTTGTTAAGTGCTGAGATTTATAACTGTAACAACCCGAGGTATAAATCCAACAGGTGAGTAGGTAATTGTTGCAAGAGCCTCTAAGAGTTTAATTAGAGGAAACAATGGAAGAAGGAGAGACCTTATAACATTTTAACGTCTTTTAACCGGTAAAGATGTAATCCGAGATCGTCCACTTCAACAAGCCGTTTTCCGAACTCTCAAATTGTATGTTACTTCTGAGTGGAATGTAAATAAAATTTAAACAAGATAGAATTTTTTGTTTATTTAATGTAATTTATTTGGAAATATTGTATGCATTTTTACTCTAACAACTCCTACTAAATAAATTGGTTAAAACATTAAATTTTACTTACGTTATCAGTTATTTTACTAAAATTTCATAGAAATACAAAACAAACTACTTAGTTTTAAGTTTTAATTAATGAAGCTATTTTCAACTAAATCGTCATAAGAAATACATAAAAAGGAGTCACAATTACGGAGATAGTATAGTTTTTAAATAATAGTGTAAAACATTTTATAAAAATTAATTTGTTTAAGAACAACGAATTCTGCATTCTGAATGTTCGTTGGTATAACACTATAACAATAATTATAAAATCTACAAAATGTAATGATACCAACTACTGTATATGTGCTTTCTGACATTAAGTCGTTCGAGTTAGACTTCCATTTTATATTTTGAATATAACTACTTACACGCTCATTTGAACAAGTTTTTGCATTAATTTGGAGGATCCATTTGTGGCCAGAATTTAAATAAAATTATGGAATATGAGCTAAAAGAAAAAATAATAATAATAAGAATAAAAAAGTTCGTTTTAGTCTATGTCTTGCCTTTTGACTATTTATTTATAAAATATTGCATATTTCATTTTACTGGAATTAAATAAGGTAGACGAACAACTCGAGTGGCATCCAACATCCCACGCGCCAATCCATTATTTGTTCAGCTCATTCAACCCTTTGGCGATGATGACAACATCAGTGATGACCTCTTGAAAGTTTTAAAACACCTTTGAAAACTTTGTTTTTGAAATTTGTTAATGATGGAGTATCAGATTAGGGAGACAAAGGTAGTTGAATATTTGTCAAGAACGTAGTTTTATAACATATTTGTGTAGATGTAATTTAGTTTTTAGCACTTGAAAAAGGCAAATGAACAAAGGTAGTTGGACATTTGTTAATAACATAGTTTTATAACACGTTTGTGTAGATGTAATTTAGTTTTTAGCACTTGAAAAAGGTTTGGGTTTTACCAAATCGAAACGTCGTGATTGGTAATTTTCACGTAATGAATGCAAATGTCCAACTACCTTTATCTCCCTCACTTTGAAAAGAAAGATAACTAAGGTAATAAAAGAATATTCAGAATTTATTAAGTTTTTGTTCTTTGAGATCATATTAGCTAAAGAGCGGCATAT
Source organism: Stictocephala bisonia (assembly GCA_035578905.1). Lineage (NCBI taxonomy): Eukaryota > Metazoa > Arthropoda > Insecta > Hemiptera > Membracidae > Stictocephala > Stictocephala bisonia. The sequence goes on from JAQJVL010000024.1 coordinate 53,125, forward strand.
AACAATTTAATAAATTTCATTTCTAACTCATACACGGGAGTTTTATGATCTATCTGATTTCCTTAAACCTACACATTTTATGAAAATATAAAATAACTAAACACATAAATTAACGTACCATAGGTGTAAGAAAACAGAGATCTACTATTAAAGCGTACCAAGCGTATAACAGTTTGGATTAGTATGCCATATATGTCAGTACGATCCATTTCTTCTATGACAATAGCACGTATAACAAATAGAAGCTGATGTGAGGGCCATATCACTCTTCCCAAGTCAATTTAAAAATTGATATTTTTTATTAGATCATAGTTTTTTACTATACATTTCTATTATAAACAATTAATTAATACGATCATAATTTTTATACAGTATCAATTTAATCTAATTGCAAAATTTACTAGCCAATCATATAATTTATTTCCCGAATTTGTAACCCGAAGTTATCTACTTAAAATAAACTTATAGTGGATAAATAATATCGATCAATGCCTTATTTTATGTAATATGTCTAAGAGTCTACAATTCCGTATTATGCTTATTACATACACCTACTTGATATTATGATCTAACAGTTAAATTACCTTCTCATTTCTTTTCTAATAAATAAGCATAAAAATAATAAATCCCTAGATAATATGATGTTTGCTATTAATAGTAAAATAATAAATTAATACAAATACTTCCACAATATGGGGTTATTCTCTGCGCTTTCTTGCCCTTTCCATTTGGTTCCCTCTAAACAAACTAACACGTCAATACAAAAGCTCAACCTGCTGCTATTCTCCTAGAGAATAAAGTTTTAGAAGATTTAGAAAAGATTTAGAACACGCTATATAATTCTTTAGGGGAATTTTAACAGGGTTATCTCAATATTTCAAATATCCCTAATAGATTTTACATGTAATTATATAAAGAAAAAATATATAGAAAAAGTGTAATTAATTGTATGGAACAATCTATTAGGGGCGGTCCATACCCTTTAGAAGTATTTTATGAAAATACTTTAGTTTTCTAACAACAAACATTTGCACCAAATTTCAGCTCTGTAAAATTACGGGAAGTGGGAGAGTTAGTGATGAGTGAGTGAGTGCGTCCTTTTTATGTGTAGAGATAATACACTATTTCGTTTAAATTCGTTTTTTAAATTAGCAAACAGCTTACACGACAATAATAGAGAATGAGCTTCTAATAGTTGTTCATTATTGGGCTATTATCTCCTTCAAAAACTTCCAGTCTACAACATGAGTCGTTGTAAATGAACACTTTAAGCAGGAATTTATCTAAAGTGAGCACTTCCGATCAATTAACTTCCCAATACCCGTCATTATCGGTCGCCGAGGTCGACTAGTTTTTCTTATTAAAGTTCACAACTGTAATCTGTTACGAATCACCATCAAGTTTACTTTATTCTCCTTCATTTAACATGTTTTACTTTGAAACTTTCTTGCAAGTTCCATAAATTCTTATAGCTGTATTATTCATAAACAAATTTACACAATTTATACACCGAAGAATTGTAGTAATAATAAATAATAATACGTGGGAAAATAATAATATATAAATAATAGACTCATATATAAAACCTATTTAAAATTGTATTTAGTTTAACGTAAAACGTAAATCACAGAAAGTTGAATAAATTAATAAATTGTGATGTAAGTTTAACTGTTTTACTGTCATAGAGTTTAAAACTAGATTTTGAAAATTTATAAACTAAAGAGTTTTTCATTGACAGTAAAGTTTAACTCTTCTGCATGGAATTACGGAATTTACAGTAGTATGGAATGGTTCATCATTGACGTTGCAGCGGACGAGAAGTATGAGGTGCTGTTATCCAGGAATGCCAGTCCCAAACTAGTTGCGGCTGGTATTTCTTTCGTGCAACTGTAATAAAGGCACTGGTATGTGGTAAAGTGGTGAAGACTCGCCTTAAATTAACAGTGATCAGCATGAGAGGGAATGGAAGTTGACGGGTCAGTGTTTCTATTATAGTTGTGCGGAACTATCTAGAACCACTGGTTTGTGAGATAGTGGTGCACGGCCTATTTAAAATAAATGGTGTATGGCATAGGGGGTAAAGGAGACAATATGAGTGTTTCTATTGGACACGGGTTGTACAAATTGTCGCTGTTGTTCAGAACATAAGGACACGTTTTTCGTGTGTGTGTGTGCGTGTGTGTGTGTGTGTGTGTGTGTGTGTGTGTGTGTGTGTGTGTGTGTGTGTGTGTGTGTGTGTGTGTGTGTGTGTGTGTGTGTGTGTGTGTGTGTGTGTGCGCGTGCGTGCGTGCGTGCATGCGTGTGTGTGTGTGTGTGTGTGTGTGTGTGTGTGTGTGTGTGTGTGTGTGTGTGCTTTTTTTTATTGGCTCTATTTTTTACTTTCTCCCATATGCGTTAGCATAGAGAAAGTATAGTGTTCGTAAAAAAACGTTTTTATAATATGGTAGAAAAATTTTAGGACCCCCTGAACCCAAAATGTTTTTTTTTTTACTTGTTTGATGTCTGTCCGTATGTGTGTATGTACACTTCATTGGAGAATAAACGAATGGATAGATTTTTTAAAACTGTTGTATATAGGTGTGTTTAGCCAATATCTCCCGACAATTTTTTTTAAATTTTTTGGAATTTTAGTTTTTTTTGCCAAAATACGTACAAAAATGGAATTTTCTTGAAAACGTCTCAAAGGATTTTGATTTAAATTTCAGTAATGATGTTAGTTACAATTTAAAATATTTTAGTAAAAATTGCTTGCATTATTTGCACTTGAATATTTTTTAGCTATGCCAAAAAATTATATTTGGGAATCACACTGCTAATTTTCAATTTTTAAAATTTTTTAGTGTTTAATATGGGGAAAGTTTGTGCCAATTATTTGGAAACATTTATTATTTATTAAACTTGATATATAATGCAATATAGCACATTAAAATATACATAAAAATAACTGTACAGATAATAAATGCAAGCAATTAAATTAATATTTTGAAATCTGAAATTAACACACATAAAAACTACATAGAAGGATAATGTGATAGAACCCTGCAGGTTTTTGCAAATACTTCATTTACAACTATCATACATACTTATGAGAATCCACAACGCGTGCTTTTTAACCACTTTACGTTCAAATAAATACAAGTTGGTATTACCTGCAACGTTTTATGACTGCTGTACTTAGTGATCCAGATAGTCTTTTAAGGCATAGGTGTGGGAGAAATGTAAAAAAGCCATTCACATTTATATTGTACAGTGAATACGTATAGTTGTGAGGAATTGAACTGTGAATCTTTCAAGGAAAACAGTAATGTGTTATTATATAACAGTCTATTTTACTGAACAATTCAGGTAATACATGTAAAATATAGTTAGATGTTCGGGTTAAAAATAATTATCTGTCGATTATGGAAATACATGAATAAATTATTATAAAGCTGACATTCTTTTTAATGAAATTCCTTAACCAGTTCCTTTGTAATGGTTCACTTCTTTTTATTTTCCGATAATGATTGTTATTATACATAATTACTCTGACTATATATTATGTACGAAAAATAATAATGAATTAGTATTAATACTAAAGAGTATCTATAACAGTGGTCACATTAAGGTCTCACATCATCCCTGTCCCTGTGATGAGGATGACACATCACAGCATGGTCGAAACGTTTGGTGATGTAAATACTGTAAATAACACCTTGACGTGGTTTTTACCGGAAGCTTTAGTTATTAGTAATGACATCAGACGTTTAAACCTACGAAATAAATATGGTTAGTGAGTAGATTGACTTATCATCAAATATGTAACTTGTTTAACCTAACGAGCAGGGCAATAGAGGGACCTATATTTTACATGGAAACTGAACCACATGCTGTCGTTCTGATTGTTGTTGGCTTTTTGACAAGCTGGAAGTTCGTTTGTCTTCCAAATACTCTACGCCTAAGTAGCTGGATTACAACACTACCAAACCTTTGTACCATGAGATGTTACGACATTATTAGAAAGGACTTGACTTATTGTAATTTGTGGTATGTTTGTATGAATATCTTTTGATTTTATATTTCGGTTATTTCTTCTAGTTATTAAATAATTGTATTTATTAATAGTCAAAGGATAGTTAAATCCCCCAATTTCATAAACACCCTTCTTATTTGCACTAGGTACAGTTCGTGTTTTAGTCCAAACACCACCACGCTACAGGAATGTAAGAGCACAATTTGTAGCCATTATGTTAATATTTAATCCTAGTTCAGAGATAGCTTTGAGGTCCAGAGGCTTGCCATCACCTACAAATGCAACTTTGTATACAAAATGCATGGCCAAACCCCTTTCATGTGCATACCACCCTCTACTCAGCCATCGTAGACATTTATTTATAACTCTTTGCAGTGGTACAGACGCAGTTGTACCACTGTTCTGGCTGTTGGGCTATTAATAAATTACCCTTTCTGAGGAACACTTGAACTCAGTTAGTAACCACACTACACTCACCCTACACTCATATAACCATTCATATTCGCCTTAAAATACCAACAACGTTGTGTCGGCGTCTCATATGTAAGAATGTAAGAGAAGTTCTAACCAGTCATGGAACCACAAAGGGAAGTTTTTTAATTTAAATAATATTAATTAGAAAGTATATCTTCGAACAACGTCATGATGTGTAATTTAAATAATTTTGACACCTCATTAATTCAATGTATAGTATAGCACGAAATCAGCATAACTATGATGAGGATTGATAAGGTCTTAAATTGACGATAGTTAAAATAAACATGTAATAGTTATTTAAAAATAATTAGTTCTATAAAGTTATTAAACATTTATAAGGACAAATAATTAATGTCAAAATAAGCAAGTTCAATGCACTTTCCATCACGGAGCCAAATCCAAATCCCTAAGCTAATTACAGGCTTCCTGGCCGCCAATCCCGGTTTAGTCATCCCTCAAGTACTTACTCATGGTATACACTATCTCTTACACAATCAAGGTTGGTTTATGGAATCGCCAAACTAGGGGCTATTTTATTGATTAACTAATACCATTTACTAACGAACCAAACAATTGCTGTCTTATCTGTACAGTCTCAATCAAGTGCTCGGACGACTGTTCGGCGTAATCAGGTGTTAGTCACTACAGCGTGTGCTCGAGAGAGAGAGAGAGAGAGAGAGAGAGAGAGAGAGAGAGAGAGAGAGAGAGAGAGAGGGAGAGGGAGAGAGAGAGAGGGAGAGGGTGAGAGAGATAGAGAGGAGGGAGGGAGGGAGAGGGGGAGAGAGAGATAGAGAGAGAGGGGGGAGGGAGGGAGGGAGGGATAGAGAGAGAGAGAGAGAGAGAGAGAGAGAGAGAGAGAGAGAGAGAGAGAGAGAGAGAGAGAGAGAGAGAGAGAGAGAGAGAGAGAGAGAGAGAGAGAGAGAGAGAGAGAGAGAGAGAGAGAGAGAGAGAGAGAGAGAGAGAGAGAGAGAGAGAGAGAGAGAGAGAGAGAGAGAGAGAGAGAGAGAGAGAGAGAGAGAGAGAGAGAGAGAGAGAGAGAGAGAGAGAGAGAGAGAGAGAGAGAGAGAGAGAGAGAGAGAGAGAGAGAGAGAGAGAGAGAGAGAGAGGGAGAGAGAGAGAGAGAGAGAGAGAGAGAGAGAGAGAGAGAGAGAGAGAGAGAGAGAGAGAGAGAGAGAGAGAGAGAGAGAGAGAGAGAGAGAGAGAGAGAGAGAGAGAGAGAGAGAGAGAGAGAGAGAGAGAGAGAGAGAGAGAGAGAGAGAGAGAGAGAGAGAGAGAGAGAGAGAGAGAGAGAGAGAGAGAGAGAGAGAGAGAGAGAGAGAGAGAGAGAGAGAGAGAGAGAGAGAGAGAGAGAGAGAGAGAGAGAGAGAGAGAGAGAGAGAGAGAGAGAGAGAGAGAGAGAGAGAGAGAGAGAGAGAGAGAGAGAGAGAGAGAGAGAGAGAGAGAGAGAGAGAGAGAGAGAGAGAGAGAGAGAGATTCTTGGTTCTGTTATCAATTATAATATCAATAGTTATGTAATTATTTCCTGAGAGTATACATTTACATGGTAAACAGAAATACAAATCTGAAATATTATAAAGACAAAGACTTTCCTACTACATCCAATAAGCAGAATATTGGCACATTTAGAGAGATAGTTGACCCTATTTACTAACAGTAATTACACTCTACACCTACATCTACGATCGGTATCTCAATAATGGTTTAGTAAAGAACAAATGTGTAATTATGTACTTATGGACGAATGAGGTTTTAGATCAGAGTTTGTATCTCTCCACTACAAGGAAAATTACTCAAAATACTACAAATAGATTTATGATATCTAGGTTAACATTTTCAGTAGGTTTTGATACTTACAATGCTATACCATGCTGAACAGTTCGCTCCTGTATATTGAAGAATTTTATGTTAACCAACTATGTAGGCTTATTTTTTACTTGTTTAATATTTTATGTTATGATTAGAAGTTTCATAATGTGTGGGAAAATTTTCGAAATTGCCCTTAGGAAAATTTAATTCTAAATTGTCCCTGTCAATTCTAAGAGACTAAATGTTAATAGGTTAACTGCAGAACTTATAATATTTTACACAGTAAAAATATAGTTTTCGACAAAATGTTAAAATTCAGTGTTTATGCCAAACACTTTCAGCCCCATTTGGATGTATTTGACTCACAGCATTTTAGGACCTCAGCCCCATGTGCATAATTTTGATACACACTAAAAATCCAAAAATAAAAGTCAAACAAAAATTTGTTTTGTCATTTTTATTTGTTACCAAAACTGTTTTGTAAAGGAGCCTACAAGTAAGTGAATACAAAAATCTTATTCATAAATGTATTTTAACCCTTTTTTTACCCTGTGAGGCAGTATGATACACACGGGCCAGGGAGTGAATTTTCTTTTCTTTTTTTCTTGCTATGGCCCATTATGAGTCAATATAATGCACATTTTTTTAAAAAGTTGCAATATTTGCATGATTTTACACAAGAAAATAATATAAAAATATACTATTTACTACAGAACACATGTTTTCATCCATTTTAGCACAAGTGAACTAAGAAGCACAAATGAAACTAAGACAAAACAGGTGTTTTTGTAAATTATACAGTGTTGCCACTCAATGTATCTCCCACTACTGGCAAGTGGGCTCAAAGACCCACAGAACACAGTATGATATTCAATTTCAATGGAAACGTGAGGCTAGATGGCTCACAGCTTCTTAAATACAGCTATTGTGTGTGAGGCAGTATGATACACATGGGGCTGAGAACGAAAAACAAGTGAGAGTCAAATAGATGCACATGGGGCTGAGCTCAAAATATACAATAATAGCGTGGGCTGGAAGGGAATAGGCCTACTTTTTGCTTGGGGCTGAGTGTTAAAAATTAAAAAGCCTGAAAACTAAACGATGTCAAACGATGATGGGACTGTCATCATAATTCAAATTCAACAGACTAAGAAGTTTGTAATGATGGGAAAGTTACCAATGGGGTAGCAAAATTACGAATTAACCGGGTAATTTTGATCTCAATTTTACATGATAAGATGAGTTTTGAGGGCCGTGAATTTTGTATGGAAAACCGCAAGCTCCAAAGTGCGCCCGCCTTAGGAGTCGATGCAGGCCGGAAGCTATCCGAAATCGGATTACGGTTTAACATGAGCTCGTACAAACAGCGATCTTGTATCAGGTGTTACGTTGATATAAAACACAACTGTTGCCACTCTTAATATTGCTTGATTGAAATATGTACAAGGATTATAATTAGGACATGTCAACCATAATTATATATAACCAACTATGTAGGCCTATTTTTTTACTTGTTTATTATTTCATTTTATGATTAGTACTTTCATAATACGTGGGAAAATTCATAAAATTGCTCCTTTCTTAATTGAAGAATGTTAGTTAGTGAGAGTTGTAAACTATATTGGGACTAAATAGAAAATTAAATACAGTTTTAAAACGATAATATATTGAGATACTCGTTGAAACAATGCTGTAACTTTCATTTTTCGAAATCATTCAATGTTATACAATTCTTAGTTGTGATATGTATTACATAATAAGATAATTTTTGGGTTTGTATTTCTTTTTTACTGTTAGGGACGTTTTTTATGGATACTTGTGTACTTCGTGGAGTCATAGGCCACTGGCAATTTGACGACAATTTTGTGTTCCAAAAGTTTCATTAAATATATAATTAAGTGAAACAACATAACATTTTATTACGTCACCTATTGTAATTAAAAATGTGTTTTTGCCTATAAAAATATTTACTATAGGCGTAAGATAAAATATTTAATTAGTTGGGATGCGAATTATTTTAAAATGTATAATGTATTAGTTAATATATATGTTGATAGTACTAAATCGTTCGTAGAGCATTTTACTACAGAAAAACGTCACAAAACCACTGTTTATAAGTTAAACGCGGGTCTGACGAGGCACGTAGGACTACTGCCGGTAGTCTGCCTTATTGACCCCTGTGACATTGCTTCGCAGTTATAACACATATAATGACTGGGTTTTACAGTCAATACGTGATAAATTGGCATTACTTTTGTATATAATACTGTATACCCAGTCCTAACGTTGTTTAAAATTGATTTCATTTAGTATAATTATGTTTTAAAATACTTTTATAATTAATTAAACCAATATTACTAATTATTACTAATACAATGTATTAAATGTATTGTAATACATTGTAGTACTAATGTATTACTAATTCAGTATACAGTATACAGTATATTTTAACATATAAGAAAGTAAAATTTTCATCACAAGAAAATTGCTTTACACACAGTGATAATAAAAGTAGCTTTAGTACTAATTCTTCTTATAAAAAAAATGCTAGCTGATACTCACTAAGTGTACTGTTAGAGATAGCAAACATTTACTTGAATAATCAAATTAATGGCTTTAATGTCAGTACTTTTAATATCATATGTCAAATACGTAATGTCCAATCAATAATACACTTCAATCTACTTCAATCATCAAATCAGTAGGCTAATGACCAGTATTTTTAAAGGCAATCTGATCCCATAATATTTTATCAATCATAGATGTAGGCTATCATAATTCCTCTCGTCCAGACTCACTGAGCATCGACCATCAGTGGACAGTCCTACTTCCGCTAATTATGTCATCCACCGTAACATAGTTTCCGGTCTCACAGCCAATATACTAGACACTGGTCAGTAACTACAAACTTCAGTTAGAGTAAACAGTGGGAGCGTGGATAGGCATTCAATAGTACAAAAGATATATTTTGTACTACTGTAATATGTTAATTACGTGTGTTACACTTGTAATAGTAATTTAAAATAATGATCAAATTTAAAAGAAAACTTGCCTTACGAAATGAAAGTTGTTGTAAAATTATAGCAAGCAAGCGTGTTTTAAAAACTAAATCTAATAGTCTTTATAAATTTATTTCATACAAAAATATTTAAATATAATTAATTGACAGTTACATTACAGATAACTACATAGTTATCAATTAATATAAGTTATAATAGTTATTTGAGACGAGAATGTAAACATAACTTTGTTAAGAAACACACATAATTCATACAAACATTTATTCAATAAATCTCGAACCTATGGTTCGAAATTGATTGGAATTACTTCTCTGCATTTAATGTTTTAATTTAGGAAGTCACAGACTTTGTACCTTATGGGTTGTATGAGGGCTGAAGGTAGTTTTCTTAAAATGCAAATTTTTCATTTCAAAAATATATTCCTTTTATTAAGGACGTATTTGTATGTCAACTACAATATTAATAATGTATAAGAAAATATCAATATAAATGTAATTTGAATTATTTATTTGATTTTACCTTTTACAAATAGTTAAATATATTAATATCTGGACTGAACGATTTTATTTTTATAACATAAAAAGAATTTGAAAGGAAATTACAAGAAACTACAACATTGAAAACGACTACTAGAACATCTACACGACTATTAGAAACTACAACATCAGATAAGTACAAATATAAAAAAATTGAAAATAGCAATGTAAAAAAAATATTGTAATCTTAATCGTTTGGTTGTTGGCAACAATTAATTATCGAGCTGGTTCTAATTACTCTGTCTTTAAATACCCCAGCTGAGAGAGGAGTGCTTATCTTTCAAAATCAATCATCGCTTAAAAGCTTTCTATTTGAAAGCAGCTGTCTCTTTTCATTCTGACGGATTACTAGGGAAATTGTCAGAGATTTAAACCTTCTGATGTAGAAGTAGCTTTCTGAAATAAGAAATTACAAAAACCAAAATTTCGAGGGCACTTAAATTTAACATGTTTAACCATTAGGTATTTATTGTCTTGCTTCTATATGTATATACATTTTTGTGACGTTTTAAATAACTTCTATTTGTAATAATCATTCACATATATTTAAGTAAATCAAGGTTTCAAATTGTTTTGTACTTATTATTGTGAGTGTTAGTGTTTCTAATCGCGTTTTATATAAATAGTTCCTTTTTCAAAGGAGACGCCGAATTACTTTTTAATCTTACTCTGCCCATGCACCATAGAATTTAGATCTGTGTGGGGAACTTATTCAGACAAGGTGGGGGATCAATCAACCAATGTCTTTATTGCAGTTCACAATTTTACTTTGTATTATAAGTGTCATAAATATATTACCGTTCAACCATTTAACATAATATACCCATTAAAACCCCTTTAGTGCTACAGCGTCTACATAGTAGACGTTGTATTAATGTCTAAAAGTGCTAGCGTCTATATAGTAGACGCTACGTATTTTATTTATATACGACAGGCTATTTTATTTTACTGGCCACTATCAATGTCATTTTATTCCAAAGATATTAGAGAACCGATATATGGCCATTCGGTTGCCGACAAACGACTTTTTATATTTATTTACCTTGAAAGAAAATCGAGGTTATGTTCGTCTGTTTGTTTTGTTAAGTGTGCGAGTGCGTTTTGTTGTTTACGTGTATAATGTTTCATTCAACAGAATTCCATTTTACATATAAATAGTTTGTTTTATTAGCAAGAAAATTAATTGTTTTTAGCATGGCAAATAAAAACTTTGCCGGGAACGATTCCTTGCTATGCAATGTTATTGACGAATAGCTAAACAATGAAAGCATTGCAAATATTACTGATGCTTCATTTGTTATTATAATAAAGATTTTATGTAAATAAAACATTGCATAGTTATTGTAAGTTTGTTTGAAACAGATGTTTCAAATGTGAAGTTTTCAACTAATTTTTGCGAGGACAATATTTTTTATATTTCCTCTAAACTCCTTATTTTTTCATAAAAATGAACTGAAAATATATGAAATTTGTTCTTCATAAGATGCTCTTTATAATGGAATAGGTAAAAAAACATAAAAAATATTTAGGCACTCTTATTTTATACAAAAGTACAAAAATAAAAAAATAAATTTTTAATTAATTTTTACATTTTTTTATAGATAAAAAAAGACTTTATTTTATCATCTTGCCATACAGTTGTTCTCTGTTTATTTCTGTGCAGTACAAAACAAAAAGTTATAAAGATATGACCACAAATAACGAATCTATGAGCGTTTTACCAAAACTCAACATTTTCACCCAAAACAGCTTAGCACTTTTGGGTATATCCATTGGTTAGGCGGCATAGCACTAAAAGGGTTAAATCATACAACATAAATTACAGATGCACTCCCAACACTAGTGTGCATGGCAAACTTAGAGATCCCAGCGGTGAGAAAGAACCTCCCCAATAGAGTAGACCGCCCAGGACATCAATAGTTCGGTCCAAATTGAAAATGCATGTGTGCAGTTTTGAAAAATGAATGTATTTCCCAACCGTCTCTAAATTTTAGTAATATATTTTTACCTTTAATTAAAGATGAAATATCATCGAAAATTTAAAACTCCAAACAATATTTTAATTCATAGTAATTCTTATCAAACTTAGCCACTTAAATTTAAGTTAACTAATATTTAATGTTTTACATGTGATTTTTTTTGTTATTTTTATTCACATATGTTTTCTTTTTATACTGTATTTACAACTGCAGATGCCCTAACCGGCGAAAGCGATCTTATTGAAAATTAAATTTGTAGAATTTTACTAAAAAATTTCTTTCTATTTACAAGCTTATGATAATTATGATACAAAAACGTTTTTCGAATTTCACAGAATAGATTAAACCAATTAAACTAATTGTAATACAATCTTTTTGGAAAATTTAACGAAAAACACAAGTAATGAACTTTTCTCTAATTAATTTGCATCTCATTTCTAACAAAGCTTTGTTAATTCAATTAATTTTATTGCAATACTATTTCTTGGAATTTTTAAAAACAAATCTAACACTGAGAATCCTTTATTACTTTTTGTAAAGAAAGTAAAATGTATGAAAATTCGTCTTCTTTAATAATGATGTTGCACCTGCATTTTCTCTCATGCCCTTTAGCGAGGAGTACAAAGGAAATCCCTAATTAATTAGTGAAAGACCATATACATTTACAATATTTTAACTGTAGGATTCAAAATTATAAAACATATTGTTAGGATAGCCGTTCAGTGCGATGTCTAGTCCTTGATCTATAAAAGAAAAAAATACTACGAGGAAATAAATAGAAATCTTATATTTTATGAATATGTTATATGTATTTTCATTTTCTCTAATACATACCAATATTTTGTTGCACAACAATTACATATACTTTCTTCATAGCTAAGCGGTCATCAATTATATTATTTTTTAATTAAGTGAATCAATTGTTTGTATAAACACGTCAACTAAGATTTTCCTGTTGTTTATAAATGCACAATATCTGATATTCCAAAAGGCTGATTAATAAGATGGTAAACCGTTTCTTAAGGTCTGCAGGTAAAAAAAGTACAATTAAAATAATTAACTACAGAAAAAATTAATTACTTGGGGAGGAAAACTGCTTAGTGATTACAAATAAGAAGTTAATTCAATTTAGTATGAAATCCTTGTAAACTAAATTAAATTCAACGTCACAATTGTTAATTACACTTGAATGATTGAAATAAGAAATAAGCAGAAGTCAGTTTGCAATTAGCGTCTGTCTTGTCTCCATTGTTTAAGTTAATTAAAAAGTTAACCGCCTTTATCTGAACATAATTTGCCTTCTTCAAACTAAATACAAACGAACTAAAATGGTTTTACATTGAAAAACTAATAATTTCTCGAAATTATCTTCTTGTACTGAGTATTAATTGATTAAACCCATTATATATAATACCCTATTCAATCAATTACAGCGCTTTTACGTCATTATGTAAAGAATAAATAAATTATTAGGATTGTTTCGACTCTGCCACCATACTTAACATTTCTCCAATCCTAATATAAATGTTATTGCTTCAAAATGGAAAGAAAAGTCAAAGTCTATAAAAGATTTGAAAAAAGTTAGTATTAAAGACGTTGGTTGGTATAAGTGTACTTTAGGAGGATGAAAATTAGTCAGAGTTAGTATAAATGACCTTGAACATATCGCAATGAAAACCATCTAGCCTAACTTTTGTTGCAAATTCATGTTTTTATTATCAGCGGTTTGAATTATTAACAAAATTATTATTACAAGTATTATTAAAAACATTAATGTTAATGTTGCTCTTATAGAAAAAAACAAAACGTTCATGGCAGTTTCTAACCCTTAAGTATTTTTTAAGCATTTAAAGTAAATCTTACTTATTGGATGTCTATGATATAAAAGCTAACTTTCCTCCAAATTTTATCAAAATCTATTCAACAGTTCCGGAGATTTAATGATGAGTAAGTCCATCGTTTTAAATTATATGCATTGAGATTAATATATACAAATGCTTTAACTTTTTTAAGCATATTATTATAACTTAGAAATATCACAGTATCTCACTTTTAGTTTAGTCTGATTCTATTTATGTCACAATAACATCTTATAATTGGTATTTAACCATCGTGGCTAAGGGACTGTGTACATGGAAGGAGTAATCACCCTTAGTTTTTAACAACATTAGTACATTTGCTCATCTAAGCTCATCACAATGGTTAGAAAATCGGCTTTTGAAGAATGGATAAATACATGTAAGAGATATGCTTAAGGTTGTTTCTCTAATTAATTGTTTACGATAAGCTAGATTTCCTAATCAAAAGCAAACAGAAATGTAATATTATATACTGGTATGAACCACGGACTTAGGTGAAAACCTAAGAATATTTTATAAAAAAGTTATATACATTGTGGAGGATATGCTTCGGAATCTTAAAGAATTGAAAGACAAAATCTACTTCAATCAGGTAAGATGATCAATAGTAAAAAACATCTGTTAGTAACAAAGTTACCAAAAAAGGTAATCTTTTTTTATGATAAAAACTTGACTGATAATGGATCTTACGAATTCGAAATCAGTTTTTTTCATCAAAGTTACTAGGATTGCAAAGTAGTATACTTCCACAACTATATCAAATATTTAAAGCAATCAAGGCTAAAAATTTCGGAAAACTTTAATTATAAATACAATTTTATAGTTTACAAAGGATTTTTCTTTGATAGGTGAGTAAGGAGGGTGAACATGTTTACCAAACTATATTTTTGTAGAGAAAAATTAGCGTATTTTTTATTTTTTTACAAATAGATGGTTGTGAACTATTTACTGGCTAAAATAATTTGTAGCTAATAATTCAAAGAATAACTTTTAGAAAGTGACCCTCTAAAGCTGTGAGCTCTTTCTTTGATTGAGAACATAAAATTAATAATTATTTTATGTTCTCAATAAAACATGCTTACCATCACGAAATTAAGTCTTTAAGGAGAGTCGATAGGTCTTAAAGTGGTTTTATTTAAGATTTTAATTAAAATAATAACTAAATTAAATTTACATAACTGTAAACAATTTTTATTTTGAAAACAGAACATAGTTGACAGTGTATAAACTATGAGAATTGTTTTTAAATGTTTTATTTAATGTATTAATAAACAGTAAAAATATATGCCGTATCTGAGTGAACTTCTCACTTCCGTTTCTGCAATCTCATAGCTACCAGTATTTAGCTTGATAACTGTGAGTCTAGCCATTTAATAAAACCCAGCCAGTTGGTTGGGAGAATTGGATAATTAGCTGTCCAATTCATTCCGGTCACTGGTCGTATCTGAGAGAGCCACTTGCCGCCTCCCCTTTATTGATAGCTGCATCTACCTCTCCCTCCCCCGCAACAAAGTTACTGCACGATCCAGATAACGAGCAAGTGTGTCGTGTGCTTCTAAAATAACTTCTAAGTAGTTTACTCTTAGAATTTAGAATTTTTACTCTTACACCTTAACAATAGTCAACATCTATTAACTACCCCTGTAGTATTAGCTACGACAATTCAAAATAGACTAAGTGGATGTAGTCTATTCTACGTTTAAATGTTATCTAACATATTTTTAGGTTTTTTTACTTTTCGTGACATTATTTCCATGTGATTGCCTTTATTATAGAATACATTTTCTTGCTATTGAATTTTATATCTAACAATATGAATTCATACATATCTACATAGTAGTGTCTATGTGAATGAAAATTAATATTGTGAGAAATGTTTAATTACCTTGGATATGGTACAAATTCAGCAGTTACTATCCAACTCATGAAAAAAACAAAATATCAATAAGACAGTGAATTAAAATAAAAAAAAAAAAAAAACAAACCAAAAATAATACTTAACTTAAATTTTAGTTTAGATGTACTAACGAATATTACCAATAAAAACTTACACAAATTTTTTATATGATAAAACTTTATTAATTTGTTCTGTGATATTTAATTTTCTTTTCAATTTCAATATTTTAATTTTTGATAATGTCCATGCAAAACCAGGACTGTGTTATATTAACAAAAATTCATTACATTCAATTTACTACAGTAAAATATTGTTTGTTAAATCTGCTGAATATATTGCCTTATTTGAATAATACGTAAAGAAACTAAAAATGAAATTTACCAGATATTTGAACAAATTTTAATCGTCTTTATTCACTCATTTAAATTATTGTTTGATGATTAATTTTAAAATGAGACATAGGGGTTAACATTTTTATAACAAGAAGGCCAACTTCAGCCAAATTAAGGGACCTTATCATATTTAAGGCTATATACTTAAAATATATAATTTGAGCCCATATATTTTATAAAAAGATCAATACAAAAATATTCTTGAATACCCCTAAGTATTTGAAAATATTTACATTTATGTTCAATTAATTATTTACTGAATAAATAATATTACTTAACGTTAAGTGAAGTAAATAAAATGTATTTAGTAATGTATTAGAAATTAGGTTACATAGTATTGTTACACAATATATTTACAATATATAACTTATAGCAAAACATATCTGGAAAAACATAACAGTTATCTAAAATAAAATCACTCTAAAATTTAACTGTTAAGATTAGTAGTCCTGAACAATATTCTATTAGGCTTAATTGTTACAACTACCTTGCTATCTAATCCCAAACTGGTTTGGTAGAACTGGTGACATAATGACATGTAACCCCTCGGAGAGTAAACAAGTTTCCACAACCCTCACTGTACAAATTAATGGGCTCTACAAGTATATATAACATATTTTACAGTTTTTTTTAATACCTAAAGTTCTGATTATATTATATATGTCATACAATTGTGTCAATTTTTAAAAGTAGTTTGCTGTTAATAAATATTTTCTATATGAGTATTTTATCATTATCTACAGTGCACTAGTTTTATTTTTATTTCATTTTTATGTTTTTTGTACATGGTTAATATTTACCCGTACAAAATAAATATTTTAATTCATTTATGTATTTCAATAACCAATATTAACTAAAATAGCAACTAAAGCAACTAAAACGCTTGATATTTAAATATTTAAACTTTTAATACTTTGAATTTGCTCAGTACTATATTGCTATTTGAATTTAATTTAAATATATTACTAACTTTTAAATACTCTAAAATGTGTGGAAAGTATTTTTTTTTATTTCTTTTTTTAGATGTATTTTGCTTCACATTAAAAGCAAAATATTGTGAATATTGCTACAATAATAAAACACAATCCTGGAGTAGATTGGATTTATTACATCAGACACCTTCCACATTTATAAGTATTAGCCTGGTCCAAAACATCATAAATATAGTTCGGAGCATACTTAGTACGTTTTTTTTATTTCTTATTTTTTGTTTATCATTGATTATACTATTAGGAAAAGTCTACAATAAATAATTAGTAAACCAAACTAAAGAGTCTTACTGCATATTAAGAATATTACTGCATATATTCTATTAAATAACTAAATTATCATAAGGAGAATAGGGTTGTATCGTAGTTTTTATTAGATACAATAGTATCAGCTATACTTTCAAATGGGTTTTAAAATTAATAATAACAATAACTTTATGATTCCCTTCAACAACTAGAGTTCTCAGCTTTAACCACTACCAACCAAAAGTAACTCAGTAATAATACAGGAAAAAATGTATAAAAAATTATGACATCAATGATTACGTTAATAACTTATAATAGCATATATGAAGAAGGTGTAAACCATTCAAGACATGTATGAGGGTAAGGGAAGGATTCCAGGTGAAGAGTGAATATGTGTAGTGTGTCCTTTGGGTTTTTCTAGGACTAAATATTGACTAGTTAGTTGACTAAATGCCTTATACGTCCATTGAAATATCCAGATTGCTTCATATATATGTATTACCTTTATGCACGAACCAGTGTAGTTTATGTACTGATGTTTCACTAGGTACGAGTATGTGTTGATTCGTATATGTTGATTCATAAAAAGAATTTAAATACAGCAAATGGTAAGCTACTTTTTTTACAGTCTAAGCATCCAAAACGTTAATGCTCTAGTGACAATATTTAATTTTTATATGCTTTATATGATCAAAGTTTACTGTCAGTTAAAGACATAAGTTTCAGTAGGTTATTTTTTAATCGCTAGTTATACAAATTGCTGATAGTAAAATAGTCCTCAGGTAAAACTAATGTTTTTAGTTGAAACTCTATGCTCTAGAATGTTTAGGACTGGATATAGTGGAACATCACCATCACCTTTGACCAATGTACACTGCACTCGAGATGGCTATTTTGTAGATTGTACCGTACGCTCCTTACCAATGAGACTATGAATACTCGGAATAAATAACATATCAACTTCAGTGGCTATTGAGAGAATTTATCAGGTAGGTCACTAATAACGTTGGGTAACCCGTTAACTATCTTGGCGTTGTATGGTGGTGGCTCATACACAAACTGTAACATTGGCAGTATAGTAAAGATTTATACAAAAACTACAACAGTGGCTTTATATAGTGGTGGCTCATATAACATTTATTATTCATTCATCTCTAAGACGCCGATCGTAGAGATATGGGCGAATATGAGGAGTGAATGAGTGTGATGAGTGTAGATGAACGAGTGTAGTCATTTTTACTATCTGAGTTCGACCTAGCTCAGAAAGGACTATTTATTAATAGCCCAATAGCCAGGGCCACTAAGGGACCTACAGCTTTACGTGGAACCTGAACCACGTAATGTTGGTCTGATTTTCAGCTAACTGACAAGTCTGACACTCAGTTCTCTCCCCTACACAACATCCGAACCTTGACTACCGTTCAACACGGATACTCCAGACTTCTCTAGTAGTGTCTACGTTGATGGCAACCATTGAGCGGACGCCGTGTCGTTATTAAGAGAACCGAGCTTGGAACCTATCGCCTACAATCTCCCAAACACTTTGTCCCCAAGTAGCTGGGTTACAGCACTGCGCAACCAGTGCTGACAGTGATGTACTAAAGGTTTGCAACAGTGACTTTGAGTTACAGTTTGGACATGATGTACTTAGCTTACGTGAGGAACATTACTGTGTCAAAATTAACATTAATATGGATCACTCAAAGGTGCCTTTAGCATATTGAAAAGTAAGAAAATCACAATCAATGTAAAATAACTTATGGCATTTTTGATTAATATCAGACCTAAAGCCGAACATGCTATTTTTAATTCTCATTTAATAAAAAAATTATAGAACTTCCTTTAATAACTCTAATAAATTAAATTATAAATAAAAAAACTATTTTGGTTCGTTGCCAAATTAGACACTTTCCTTTTTATTGTTTTATTCAGATAAAATATTCGAAATTATTTAAAGAGATATCATATAAGTAATCAACACGTGTTTTTAGTAGTTAATAACACTAATAAATCACTGCATCTTTGATAACATTAGCAATAAAGTTAATTAACTGAGCTGCAGGACTTACAGTTCAGTGGGTTGTATGAATTAACTTTCCGTGAACATTTTTTTATAAATTATTTAAAGAGATATCATATAAGTAATCAACACGTGTTTTTAGTAATTAATAACACTAATAAATCACTGCATCTTTGATAACATTAACAATAAAGTTAATTAACTGAGCTGCAGGACTTACAGTTCAGTGGGTTGTAAGAATTAACTTTCCGTGAACGTTGTTTTATAAATTATTTAAAGAGATATCATATAAGTAATCAACACGTGTTTTTAGTAATTAATAACACTAATAAATCACTGCATCTTTGATAACATTAACAATAAAGTTAATTAACTGAGCTGCAGGACTTACAGTTCAGTGGGTTGTAAGAATTAACTTTCCGTGAACGTTGTTTTATAAATTATTTAAAGAGATATCATATAAGTAATGAACACGTGTTTTTAGTAGTTAATAACATTAATAAATCACTGCATCTTTGATAATATTAGCAATAAAGTTAATTAACTGAGCTGCAGGACTTAAAGTTCAGTGGGTTGTAAGAATTAACTTTCCGTGAACGTTGTTTTATAAATTATTTAAAGAGATATCATATAAGTAATCAATACGTGTTTTTAGTAGTTAATAACATTAATAAATCACTGCATCTTTGATAATATTAGCAATAAAGTTAATTAACTGAGCTGCAGGACTTACAGTTCAGTGGGTTGTAAAAATTAACTTTCGGTGAGAGTTGTTTTATAAATTATTTAAAGAGATATCATATAAGTAATCAACACGTGTTTTTAGTAGTTAATAACATTAATAAATCACTGCATCTTTGATAATATTAGCAATAAAGTTAATTAACTGAGCTGCAGGACTTAAAGTTCAGTGGGTTGTAAGAATTAACTTTCTGTGAGAGTTGTTTTATAAATTGCCTTACTTTAAAATAATACGAGACTTTTTTATATACCTTTAATTGTTTACAATACAACGTTAATAAGTAGCAAAAGTAGAAACAGTGGCGTTTTACTTCACAATAGTATTTATTTTAAGGTAGGTGTGAAAATAATAATTAGCAATGGCCTCAATTAAGAGTTATCATAAAAAAAACATACTTGCCATGTTTTTGCTGTAACTATTGTTTAATATTATTTATGGACTATATACATTACTTACACATACATTGTGACTGCGTTTGCTCTTAAAATTACCTGAAATGCCTCTCCTGCCATCGGACTTACTTTGTGGATTATCTGTTAACTTAGGCCGGTTACACACATATGCATCTCGCACGGTGCGACTAGCATTTTTCTTGCTACTAGCATGCAGCTCGAAGACCAACCTGTGTTAATCACGTAGAGCTTACACACATATGCGACTGGCATGGTGCTACTGGCATCGTGCAGCTTGTGTGCTAGTCGCTGCAGCGTGCAGCTTGTGTGCTAGTCGCTGCAGCGTGCAGCGCCACTAGGAACCGATCGGTCGGTGTTTTGGCGCTGCATGCAGCGTGCATCTTGAGTTGGCGCATGTGCAAAACACATTTCCAAGCCCTGACGCTCTTGTTTCCACGGTGTACTACGTTGACAAGTGCGGAAAGTCACTTTTTGAATAGCTTGAGTTTTGTTAATAATAATTCGTAATTAAATAGTGTATACCCCAGTTTAAATTAGCTGTTTGCTGATTGTGTATTGGCTACTTTTAACATTTTGGCGCCAATAAGGGTGTACCCAATATTCACGTTCAATATTTATTCTTTTTTGACGTCGTCTTCTTGTAATGACGGTAAGTAACAACAGCATTTCATCATCCGACGACGACGACATTTTCCAATGAACTGAGCGCCAAAAAGTCCCCACCTCTCTCACCTTACCACTAGCACGTGCCACGACCATGCAGCCTGCATGCGGGTTACACACATATGCATCTCGCACAGTGCTACTGGCATCAAAAATGCTAGTCGCACCGTGCGAGATGCATATGTGTGTAACCCGCCTTAATGAAGAGGACGTCTACATACAGTCTTGCACGTTGGAGAACACACAATTCAGGTTTGCTCTCAGGATTAGGTGAAATGCATCTACTTCCATCGGGCTTTCTAGGTGGATAATCTGTTATCTTAATTAAGAGAGTGCCTACGTATAATATGGCACGTTGGAGAACACACACCTCGATTACTATGTGAATTACACATGGGACTTACTATGTGAATTATCTGTTATCATAATTAAGAGTGTGTCGACGTATAATCTGGGACGTTGGAGAACACACAACCCACGTTTGCTCTCAGGATTAGGTGAAATGCTTCTACTGCCATCGGGCTTTCTAGGTGGATTATCTGTTATCTTAATTAAGAGGGTGGCGATTAATTAAGATAAACAACAGTACATATTAACTAAACATATTGTTGTTGCATACGTACTTAACATATTATTTGTAGTGGCTGTAGCTAAGAAGCTAAGGCGTTGGCTTGCCACGCAATTTGTCCGGGTTCGATTCCCGATAAGACTATTAGGTTTTTTCTCTGCCGCTCCCATGGTTCGGAAGTCGCGTAAATCCGTTGGTCCACAGGTTAATCGTTAGATAGGTAAAACTTCGACTGGTAAAATAAGACGAACTTTTTTTATTACCTGAATACCAAAGATACTTTATATAAATTACAGTCTGTTTGATGAATGATACATATAAACTGCCAAACATCCTTATCATCCAGACAGTCTGAGGATCGATCATCTGTGGGCAATTGCACTTCCGCTAATTATGCCACCCACAGTCTCAATGTTTCCGGTCTTCCAGCCACTACATAGTCATTCCTTCTAACCCACTGTTATTAACCGCACACTAACTGAGCAGTGGGAGGCCTTTAATACAGTATAATGAATAGAACAGTCCCTTAGAGGACTCAACATTTTTTTCATTTTTATAAACACATGATAAAATATGTAGTGGGGAGCCTATTTGAGTAGTATATATGTAAAACTATGTGTAAATTTAATTTGAAGGTTAGTTTTAACTTTTAAAACTGAAATCACCAATAACAAATATTTTAATAAAAATTAATTCATATCAAATTTAACAAGCACTTTTAGGTAGAGATATATTTTATTTATATGTTAACAGTAGTAAAAAGCATGTATATATTTTTCAAATGTAACCACTGCCAATAATAGTTGCTAACTGATTAGTTTGCTATTGATTTAGTTAAAAAAATGTAAATGTTTTATTTAAATCATAATTTATTTTATTGATATTTTGCTTCTAACTATAATATATCATGATACGAATTTGAACCTACAAAAATCAACATATAATGTTTTTCCAATATGACAGTAATAAATGCCAAGTATATATTTACATGTGTTACAAAAATACTAACACACGTAAAGTAAGAGGCTCAAAATAACGTGAAACATTTGTTTATTAAAAAAAAGTTATCTAGAATTCAGAACAAATTGAAGGGAATAAAAACAAAGGATCATATAAAATAACAAAAATAATTTGCTTAATTAAAACAGTTATTAGAGGGAAAGGATTTAAGGCATATTAGAGTAAATTATTAGATTGGTGAAATTAAAGATAATTAGCTTGCTGGTTCTAATTTATTCCTGTTTGAATTCTCGAGCTGAGATGGAACTATTTATCTTCCAAAATCAATCAACGCTTAAAAGCTTTGGTATTGAAAACAGCTCTCTTCTTTTGTTGTGAAGGATTTTTAATGAAAATACTGGTGCTTAAGTAATGTAATAAAGATGAATTCATAATAAAGAACAATCTATAGGGACTTCAATCTTTCATTTTATTTTTATTTGAATTTACAGACCTTTTCAAATTTTTCATATTTATAATTTTTTAACTTTACACACCAGTTCAAATGAGCCTGCAGGCCTATGCGTGAACTTTATTCAACGAGTGAAGTACCGACCGTTGGTTCAGTGGAAGTTGTGGGAAACATATACTTTGCCCTCCGCAGTTCGAAGCCTTAGCTACCACGCTGGCATTATCAGGCATGTATGTATAAATGTAATTGTAAATATATACCATGGTAATGGAATGTATGTAACCATATTATATTTAAGTTATTTTTTTAAGTTTCCAGAACGATTATTTAATATTCTTCTGGACCGATAGTTGGTAATAATGTAGAGTGTAAATTATTAAATGCAACATTTAGATATTGATCTATACAAGACTGAATTATTGTTATGCATAAGTATTATTCACATGTGTTTGTTACTGGACTTTCAAACTGAGATGACTAAAGTCGTGTTTAGTTTGTAACAAGTATACATTCAAACATACTTAATTATTTCATTATTTACAACTCCTGTGTGCACTTATATCCCTATTGCCCCTATCTCTGCTAATATTGTACATATGTTTAAGGGCAGGGTTTAACTATCCATCACTGCTTCTGGACGTGTAGGGGTGGATAAGTGGGTCAATATCACTGTAGGTGTGTGGTAGGTGGTGGGTCCTACCATTGTACCAATGGTTGGGTGGGTGGGTGGATCACCACCAGTATACAAGAATAAGATTGTCAGTGAGTTCTCACAACCATGCTCTGTACGGGGGGTGGAGAAGGTGGAGCAGTTTTACCAACCACTCACTCTGTATATGTGTGACTTAAATGTGGTAGTGTATTTATTTACCAATATTCAAACACTGGAATTCACATTTTTATGTGAACATAAAAAGTTTTCACATGTGAATATTAACATTAAACATGTTTAAAAAAACTTTCAATCCATACAAATTAAGATCTGAGGGACTGTTCTATTCACTATAAAACCACATTAAAGGTATCCCACTATTTACTTTAACGTGAGTGTGTGGTTAATATACGAGTATAGTGGTTAGTTCTGATGTCATAGTGGCTGTGAGATCGGAAACAGTGGATGGCATAATTATTATAGTACTGTTTGTGTATTAAAAATAAGAGATCAACTGGTCACATATAGTTGATTATTTTATATTTTATTTTTAAGGAGAGGCTGATCTCCTTTTTAAACTTAGTCTACACATTCCCCTTTGACTCTTGATATGTGTGTAGAACTTATTAGGCAGAGTGAGGGGGAGAAGCAGTATTTTAAAAGGTGAATATTAACGATAAAGACAATTAGTCAAGAACAGATTTTGATCCAGTGCTATCTCTAACTCACCCGAGTTAGAGTTAGTCAGTCTTTGTACCCAAAAGACCTGAAGTCTTTGACCGCTCGGCCACCGCTCTCCCAACTGACCACTGGCAATTATTTTCATGAACTTAACGTTTGTTATGATAAGACATGTTGGGTCTATACCCTTATTTCTCTAATAAATAATAAAGTCTGCAGCATCTAAAGCAATACATATTACCTACTTCAACGAAGAATACAAATCTTACTGAACATGAAAATAAACATAAAAATTAAATAGGGATAGTAATTTACCCTGGCAAAGATTTAATTTATAATATTTTATCGATATTTTTTGTTTGTGCATTGAAAATTAGAGATCAACTGGTCACATATAGGTGATTATTTTTATTTATTTTTTTTAAGTCTAGGCGATTTCCTTTTTAACCTTACTCTGCACATTCCCCATATACTTTTTTAGTGTTTAGGATCAGACAGAGAAGGTGAGAGAACCGGTAGAGTTCAAAGTGAGTATTACTAATAATAATGACTTCCAGTGAATCATTTTTGTTAGTCAAGATTCCAAATTGCGATATCTTCTAACTCAGGCTCAAAGCCCTAACACTTTAGACCACTCACTCTTTTGAATAAAAAGCCATTATTTGAGAATTCTTAAGAATAAATTAGGTCTTAGCAATTCACTCATTCGCTTTCCTACCCTCCCCCTCCCCCACTATCTTCTTACGAATGGCGTTTTAGTCTTATCTGTACGTAGAAAATAAATTATTTCTACTACCTATTAAACTTATTTCATAGGCCTCTACTTTTTCTCAAGATAACATGCACTTGCAATACATAGTGACAGTTTGAGTAAAATAACGAAAATATTACAAAATTAAAATTATTTTTTCAAATCTAATCTCCCATAAACAAATAGAATTGTTATTTATTTTTCTATTTATATGTGTATTTACGCACGATACACGGACCTCCCGCACCCATACACCTACAGTAGTACTAACCCACCCTCGTGCACCCATACACCCATAGTAGCACTAACCCACACTCTTACACGTATAAACGGACAGTAGTGATGACACTAGATTCAGCCTTAAAACAACAAAAGGTTTTAGTCCTACAATTATATATATATATATATATATATATATATATATATATATATATATAAGATAGTTATATATAATTGCCATTGAGTTATAAGGGTTACGAAGATGATATAACTTGAAATTTGAAATTTTGCCAAATCTGAATTTCCAATATCAAACCTTTTGCGAAATTGAGATCAGAGATGAATATCTGAGTGCTGGAAAGTAAACCTCAATTGATTTGGTCCATGGAAAAATCAGTAAAAATAAAAAATTTTGCTCCTTAGCAAGAGAATATCAATTTAGAGTCTAATTATTTAATTAACCTCGAGTACATTAGTGTTAATTAACGAGATTTTCTAAACCATTAAAAGTGGTTTAAACATAAATCGTATAAGCCCATAATTTTTAGTACTAATAGTAGACATTAGAAAATATATTTTGATGAACCTAATTTCCAGTACTGATCTTTAGAGTTATGTTTGCTAAATATGAAAACCAATAGAAACAGTGCAAGCGGGGTTTGAGTTAATAGCTCTATTTACTACTTCATCTATTATCAATGACTAGGTGTGATTCCATAACATGGAAGAGATAAAGAGAGGAAAAAAGAAAGTTTTCAGAGCAGCTCCATAACCTAAACTTCAAGCCCTAAATCCTTTACCTACTATCACTTTATAATATTATATTACCATGTATAAATATGTATCGTCGACCAAGATAAGGGTGACATTATTTAATGACTAAAACCTTTCGTAGTTGTTTAACTAACAGTATCTACGTGTAGTGAGAGTATTAACTACATGTGCAAGTTAAGTTATAGCATTTTCAATTAAATTATAAAATAAATTGTTTTTACCAATGTACTAACATTTACAAAGTTTAGAAAACTATAAAAAACAAAACATTGAATAATAATAACTACTCACGTTTTAGCCTGCTTACTGGTTTATTACTAAGGACATATAATGTAAATCATACCCTGCATTTCACTGTAATAAAAGTGAATGTGAATTTGGAGAGGGGCTAATTACAGACAAATCGTTGGAAATATTGACGAGAGTTGAGTTTTGAATGTAGGACCGTAGTTTGAAGTAAATTTTGAAAGTGGTTAATTATGTTTTTCACAAAGGCAATGAAAAACAGAATTAATCATTGTTTAAGTTAATCAATGAAGACAAAAACAATGATAATCACATTCCAAAGTATTTTTAATGACATTGCTGCTCCATTTACAATTATTTTAGGAAGGTGCTTTACATTATATTTAATTATTTATGTTCGATAAATTGTATTAAATTAAATACTAGTAATAAATGTTAAAAAATAGATTTATCTTATAATACAGCTTCCCTCCCGTTACTGTATTTTAAAATAATATTTGATTTGGGAGATAAATGATATTAATATCTACAATTCCAAATTATAAGGATTTACCTCGATCTCAACGTCAAGTTGATTAAAAAATTACTGCAAAAGAGAATTTGTATGTCTTCGTTTTACAAACAATAATTATTCAGGAATTCTATCTCACTTTAAGAATGTTTTTGGAAGATATGAACTTTGTGGTTTGTAGTGGAATTCAGTGAATGAACAAAGATGTCTGTCTGAGATAAAAAACAACGAGAGCAAAGTTTGTTTTCTTTGTTTTTAATTGGCAATATTTTGTTTAATATCATATCTACCTTTTGTTCTATTTAAGCCTGAATCTAGTGACATAAAAGTTACAATATTACAACATTAAGAATAATTAAACACAAATTTGATAAAATACCTGATGGTTATCTCGATCTCTAAACAAAACTTAAGTTAAATCATTCTGTATAGAGATTACTTGGGTATATTTAGTACAGTATAAATTCTCTAATAAGTCTACTAATCATAATACATTGTCATATATACTTCGGCTGTCGGTTCCAGAACAAAATCATTGTGAACATTACAAATTCGTATTATGTCACTTCTAAATTAAAGATAACTAGGGGACACCCATGCACGCCTTAGGTTTCGGCATGTGACTTTTGACTACAAATAACAGAGGTAACTGTATATCGTAAAATCACAATTTTAAATGTATTAAACATTTTTCACTCACTCTATTTTCTTTGCTTCATATTAGTACAAACACACCTATTAGAATGTAGTATGTTCACCTATCATTAGTATAAACACCCACTGCTATTCTTTAGCCTATTTCATACGTGATCATTTCATTTGTTTTTGTTTAACAGCAGATGATTAATTAAATAACTGCATTAGATAAATATTGAAACTTATTGTAAAGTCCAGTAAAGCGGAGCAGTGCAATCAAATGTGAATAACACCATACTTAAAACCTTCCCTGTTTTAACATTATGAAAGATCTACACTCCTTAATATCACAAACCCACTTGTTTACATTCCAACAGCTGTTAAAAATTTTTGGAAATCTTTACATTTGAACAGCTGTTACTTTCCGAATCATTTAAATATCTCTCCGTGTTATTCTTATGGGTGAAAAACGTACTTTGAGGGCTTTCCGTGCCCTTCAAGGTGAACGTATTTAAAAATTAAGACCTTATTGCACAAATGCAAACAGAGGGAAGTTTCTTGGCACCTCAAACGTTTAAATTGGTCAAGAAATAAGGGAGGAGTTGCGTTGACAAAAAACGACACCACAAATTATACATAAAGATTTTACTCATAGAAGGATAGTAAGTTGGCACTGTCTATTCAAAGGTATTGTATTGTTTATAATATTTTATTTCCAGATCACAGTTACTTATAAGCAAAATAAGCTAATAGCTCATATGTGGATGCATCCTATTATCAATCCGTATACAAAGGAGGTCGGTTAGGCTGTGAAGAAATGGCCTAATTAACATGACAGCTAATTATTATGAAGAATAGTGTTTAGCTAGCCCAAAGTAATTTAACATTCTGTAGTAGTATTATTTGATTATTTTTTGCTCTACAAATTACGTATTAGCAAACTATTAAATTAGCTACAAATACTATCCTGAAAATAAATTTCCAATAAATATCTTCATTCTTCAATCAATACTGGAAGCAATGGTAGGATGCGTCATGCTACCTCCCTTTTTATACGTGGTTTATGATTGAATTTATAAAATTAGTTTGTGATATTGCTGAAGTTATGGTAATTTTCTTGACCCAAAACAAAATAAATACTTAACAACAAGATTTTTAATTGTATATTGACGTTAAAGTAATTTCTAATTGACATTATAACTGTTTGTAAATTATTTAAAACTATACTGATTCATTTTTATTGCTACTCATATGGATTACAACATGACAAGCCATTTAATAAAATCCAACCAGTTGGTAGGGAGAATTGGATAATTAGCTGCCCAATTCATTCCGGTCACTGGTCGTATCTGAGAGAGCCACTTGCCGCCTCCCCTTTATTGATAGCTGCCTCTACCTCTCCCTTCCCCACAACAAAATTACTGCACGATCCAGATAACGAGCAAGTAGTGTGTCTTGTGATTATAAAAACAACTTCTGAAGCTTTTCAGTTAATTCACTACCCCTACTTTTTTTATTCCGTTAATTCAGTACCACTTCACAAACATTATATTACTCTAAAAACTGTTCCCCAATCATTTTTGCATTCACTGTGGTATTCCTTATCCACTAGGAATCCGATATCGCTGGCCTTATATTATCGCTTTCGAAGAACTTACATATGGATAGCGTATTCGGCGGTAAGCCAACCATAGGATACCAGTTTGTGATCAACTTTAGAAGCCCCCTAACCTAACTTAACCTAACCGTAATTGCGATAAAAACGTAGTGGTAGTGAAGCAACAAAAAAATAAGTGGTAGTGAATTAACGGAAAAGGTCCTAACTTCCTCTATAGTTGTATCATACATACCAATAGTTACAAAATCAAAATCTGTTAGTTAAATGAAATAAAAGTTATTAAATACATTTTACCTATTATAAAATAATTTATAAATGTTAGTGTTGATAATTGTTGACTGGAATGGTATTCAATTAGGCCTGCATGTTACAACTACTTTGCTATCTCAACTCACAAAGGTTTGGTAGACTGGTGACAGAATGATATATAACCCCTCGGAGAGTAAACAAAGTTTCCACAGCCCTCATTGTACAAATTAACGAACTGGCTACAACGATTATTCATCAAATACTGTGCTGTTGCTTAAATCATTTCAACTAAATATATCATTTTTAATGTTATGTACAGATGTGGTTTGTTTTAAAATATGTTGATTTAAATTTTTTATTTATTTATATCCTGCTATAACCATGAATAATTTCTAGTATCTATAGTAAGCTATTTTATTGTTTATTTGTATTCTACTTTATTTACATTTGTCTAGTATCTCGAATACTACTGTCGGCGTAGAAATTACGTGCAGCCGAGCTTGACGGTTGTTTACGTAGACACTTAGAGGCCTACGAAAAATCTAATCACACCATTGTTTTCTCATAAGTTATTTTAAATTGATTAAGATCACCGCTTTTATTTACACATAGGAAAGTAATGTATCTTAACTATACATGTCATAAGGATTACAGCAAGTCCAAATAATTAATTTACGACCTCTAGAAGCCAAGAAAACAAAGTATCAGGGAATTTATAAGACTTTTTTCGGAAAGCTAAGATTACAAATTTGTAAAACTAACAGACAACATTAATATCAACCACGTATTAAAATATAAATGCGATTCATAACGGGTTTTTTAGTAATAACGGTGTACATTTTATTTACAGTAAATCTAGTTACAATTCCAATACTCTTTTTGTTCCAACTAGGATAAAAATTATTTAAACTCGTAATCAAACTTACAAATACACATATTATAAAGAACAATTAAACGAGGAAAACAATGGTGTTTTAAATTTTTTAGGCCTCTTAGTTCCTTAGGAGACAACCTTCAAGCTCGGGTCCGCATAATTTCTGCACCGACAGTAGTAAAACTGTACAAGGAAAAGGAGAGAACAGGTTTTTGTTGTATGTGACTTTTTTTATTAAGATGTATACATTCAATTTTATTTAAATATTTCCTCTCTTGTGATAATATGTCATGTCTGTTGGTTGTTTAATGTTTTAACAAGTGTTTGGCTTTATTTATAAAACATAGCATGTTACAATATCTTCCTCAAATAAAAAAGTAGAGAAATTCTGATTGGATTCTATACAAGTTGGTTTTGGTCTATTATTATCTCAATAAATTCAAAATAAATTCAAAATAAGCTCATTTCCTTACATAACATTGTTCTCATGCACAGTAAAATTAGATACTAAGTTAACTAACCGCCTTATTGTATGTATTTTCTTGGGGGGGAGGGTTGAGGTAGTAGTAGTAGTATTAAATAGATAGATACTAATATATAAGTAGATAGATAATAATAATTTCTTCTTCTTCTTGACTGGAGTGACATGAAAGATATGTTTATGTCACTCCAATTCTCAGACCTAAGTCCTCGTTTCCACTTACCATCTAACAGACGTAACTCACTTTATCGAAAAATAATAAAATCTAAACATCACACATACTCTATTTCTTCCAAGAACCTCTAGCCCGAAAGACACGAAGATGTCAGTAAAACCCTCCAAGGTCCGGATGGGGTCAGGGGAAGGACACCAGGGGAAGATATATGGTAAGAACCACATCCTGTGGGACTTTCTAGTAGCGTTATAAATACTGATGGGGCATATGACAAAATTATATTTACCTTTATAAACTTATGCACAGATAAATATGCATGTTTCATAATAGTATAAGAAATATACACAATCCAGGTACCCCAGCACAGTATTAGCAAATTGAGTTATTTGAGGGTTTTCTACTTTTCTACCATATCATTTAATTTAAAACGAATCATATATTGATTAAATAATCAAAAAGAAAATCTTGATGGAAATGTTTTAATGTAGGCTAGAGGTAATTATTTCATGTAGCATGCGCTGTAATGCCAACTTTTAATGCTGTAAAGGACCTAATTGAAACTAAGTATCACTAGTTTCAGCTGAAGAGGAAAAATTATGAAGTCTTTTAAGACCTAATTTAACGTGTAAACAGCTCTTAATTAATAATAATAGTATATTATGTTCCATCAAGTTAATTTTTGATAGCGCGTTGCATCATACAAAAATGTAACAGGGGCTTGTATGGTGATCGCTCATTCACAGACTATAACAGTAGCTTTGTATGGAGATGGCTAATTCACAAACTGTAACACTGGCTTTAAATGGAGATGGCTCATTCATAAACTGAAAAAGTGACTTTGTATAGTGATGACTCATGTTGTACCTAGTCTTTTGACCGGCACATTTTGGTTATTCTTCGCTTTGGTTTGCCAGGCTGCCTGAGATCACTCTTGCGCTGTCGGTTTGTTACTGTCATGACCGTTGGTTCAGGCTTTGGTCTCTTCCGTGGTTCCAGCTTTCGGTTCGCCGGTTCAACGTCTTGCCTGAGTTTGGTTAGTTTCCATCTCTAACCCAGCAATATACGATACAATGCTAAAGAGACATTATAATTAAGGGTCCTTGAGTAGGCCTTGTTCCCTCAGCCTGCACCCGGCCGATTTTCTGCCTCTTGGAATCTGCTGTCCTGGCCTTGGGACCTTGCGAGATATGAGTGTTATTTATTCGTTGCTCCCACTCTCCATTGTCGGGTGGCAATCTTCTGTCCTCAGGTCAGTTATTTCCTTTTGTCCCCGGCGGCTGAGCTTTCCTGCTATGTGCAGAAGACTTTAATTACAGTGCTAGGCCTAGAATAACTGACATTTTACCTTTTCAAAAGAGGAAAACAGACAAACTATTTTTTAAAAGCATATTCTTGAGATAAAGAAACTTGTTACCGATTTTGTTGTTATTATTATTTTAGTAATTCTTGTTATTTTCAATTTTGGCCATATTTATTTTAGAAAATTTTTTTTCTTCTGGAAGAGTTTATATTTGTTAAAATTGCTTGTTGCTAAATTTGCTTAGATTTTACTGTTGTTAATTTTTTTTAATAATTATTAATTTAAGTAGATATTACTTATATATATTGGGCACGTTTTAGCTGTCGTTTTTATCTTTAGACCTAGTTGTTAAGTTTTGTGCATGTTTTTATTTTGTATTATGTGTAGTCTGGATTTTTGATAAACCAGTACCGTGCTATATTATATTTTTATTTTCCTAATTTTAAAATGTCCACCAAAAGGGGGTTGGTTTAATAACGTTTTTACATTCTCTTTCAATGCAGAGCTGTCCAGTGATGCCACCTGACCTCCTGGCATCGGTGGAATCATGGGATGTGAGCTGAATGGCCGGTTGATTGATTTTGTTCAAATTTATGTTTTCTACTGTCTAAATTTCTTTCTTCATTTTATTTTATTATTTTAGATTTTTTTGTTTTCACGATTTTGGAGTTTTTTTTTCTTTAATCTACAGATAGGCACATAAGTTGTTGTTATATATTTTTTGCTTAGTTTGTGTTTAATATGTTTGTTTACTTTTGTTTTGTGTTGTAATTTTTTATATTATGGCCTTCTGCCTAATTTTCTTAATAAAAGTCAATTTTAATCTTTTTGAAATAAATAGTTTTTTTCAGTCAGTTGCCGGAATGTGATTTAAAACTCCGACTGTCGCCCATGACCCTATCACTTGCCTGGACTTGAGACATCCCCCAATACAGCGCGACTTCTTTTTGGTGGGGATGGGTCTCAATACAAAAAATAAAACAGTGTCTTTTTAGTGTGAATGCTCATACACAATCTATTTTGTGTATGATAGATTGTGTGATCACCACTCAGTTATACCCTCAGGGCTTTGTATGGTGATGGCTCATTCTAAAATTATAACAAAGGCTTTATATGGTGATAACCTATTAAAAAGCTGTTACTGTGGCTTTATAGTGATGCCCTATAGATAAACTGAAACAGTGGCTTTGTATGATGATGCCTATATACTACCTGTACCAGTGGCATTGTATGGTGATGGCCCATAAGCTAACTATAACAGAGGCTTTGAAGTTGCTTTGAATACAATTAATACAGAGAATGTTATGCTCACACGCAACACGTACAATCAACGAAACTTTGTATAAAATTATTATCTCTTGGGTGAAATAATGTACTTACATTTATCCTTTTATTATGAAGATAAAATTACATGAAATACATAAAATACAAATACGTTTGAGATGTAAGTTTTTACTTTATGTAATTTTATTATGTAAGGTCTTATATATTTTAAGTTACAATATCATGCTAAAAAATCTAGTGCTTGAATTAAAATTATTGCTTTAGTAAAATTGTAATAACTAAATAGCAATATTAAACTACGTCAAATGTAATGCAGATGTATATTACTTAATTTGCTAACACAATTGAAATGTTACGTGACGTATTTAGTTAAAACGAGACTGAAATGTTTCAACACACATTCATTCAAGTGGTTGTGAAAATTGAATTTCAGAGGCGTGTAAATGAATCCTATTTAGCACTGCATCCACGATAACATTAGCAATAAAGTTAATTAACTGAGCTGCAGGACTTACAGTTCAGTGGGTTGTAAGAATTAACTTTCCGTGAGAGTTGTTTTATAAATTGCCTTACTTTAAAAACATCGTGAAGGCACTTTCTACGTGTCTCCAAATGTGTTATTTACGAAGTATACAGAGATAAGAAGTATCATAATTGTAAAACGCTCTTTTATGAGATAAAGTAAATTTATGTTAAGGAGTGTTGGAGAAGAAATAGAGTATAGATACCTTTTAATTTGTATTTGGCAATGACTAATTTTTAAACGGAACAATGATATTGTTATTAAAGAAGCAATTTATCTGACTAACTCTACGATATTCTATTATACTAATCACAATTTTAAGGTAGTAAAAACAAATTAAATATGTTTTTCCAATATTAAAAAAAAAATGTTTTACTTCTTTTACTATAGTTAATTGACTAGATATCTTATAAAATTTGCTTCAAACATATTACGAATGAACGGCTTCATTTAATGAAATTAAATTAAGTCCCCACTAAATCCACCTATAAGAGTAACGTTAAAAACAATGCAACTAACGACATTAAAATGGTCGTAACATTAAAAACATTATAAACATGATTCTAAGTTTAATAATGTCACGGATAAATGGACATTGCAATGGAGCAAAATATGTCTCTTGATACTGCACATCTGAACTACTACAAAACTTACCGTGAAGTAAATTATTATGTTACTCAATTAATAAATAAATGTTTTTAAGGATTTCATATTTTAAAAATATTGACTTCTTAAAATATGCATTATACTTAATAGTTTCCGTATAACTATAAAATGGTATTATAAAACATATGTTTTACCTAGGCTACAGGTTTCTGAGTTTATAAAAATGGACAATACGTTTACAGATTTTAACGACTTTTATGGGACATATTTTAAAATATTTCTATAACTAAAAATATTAACCATTAGTTAAATAATATAAAACTATTTGTTATGGTTAGTCTCAAATATGAACACAGTTCGACAAAATGGTCATTATAGTAACTTCAGGCGTGTAAAATTACTTTCAAATTAGAGTACGATAAGTGAAATCAAGAAAAACAAAGATATAAACAAGCTCCGAAAACACATAGAGCTACAAGAGACAAATGCAGGAGTGGAGGGTTTAATCTGCTTAATGAAGAAAATGTCGGCGTATAATCTGGCACGTTGGAGAACACACAACTCACGTTTGCTTTTAGGATTAAGTGAAATGCTTCTCCTGCCATCGGGCTTATTATGTGGATTATTTGTTAACTTAATGAAGAGGACGCAAAAATCTGGCACGTTGGAGAACACACAGCTCACGTTTACTTTCTGGATTAAGTAAAATGCTTCTCCTGCCATCGGGCTTATGCGGATTATCTGTTAACTTAATGAAGAGTGTCGACGTAAAAATCTGGCACGTTGGAGAACACACATCTCACGTTTACTTTCTGGATTGAGTAAAATGCTTCTCCTGCCATTGGGCTTACTGTGAGGATTATCTCTTATAATGAGGAGAGTGTCAATATATAATCTGGCACGTTGGAGAAAATATATCTTACGTCCACTTTCTGGATTACGTGAAGTGGCTCTCCTGCCATCGGGCCTACTATGTGGATTATCTCTTATAATGAGGAGTGTGTCGATGTATAATCTGGCACGTTGGAGAACACACATCTCACTTTACTTTCGGGATTATGTAAAGTGGTTCTTCTGCCATCGGGCTTACTGTGTGGATTATCTGTTTACTTCCTTTAATATACACTCACTTTCTCTGAAAAATGTCAACGTTCAGTGTGGAGGATAGTTGCAAGTTTATTTTGTTACTTAGTGTATTCTTGGTGCATATCGAATATCGTTTACTAGTTTTTTTCTTTATTTCCCTTCCGATCTCATCTATTTGAAAATGGCTATACATTTCACTATATACTGTATATATTTTGTAATATATGTTTTTACTAAAGGTATATGTTGTACTGCTCGGTTCTTTTGGATTTTTCCTTTTTATTTTCTATAGTTTTTTATATAGTAAATATTTTTGAAAATTTATGATCTAGCCTAACAATTTTATACATTGATTCAAATACTCTGATATTTGGTACGCCTAAAAATTACATAGGTCTTTAATTATACATGATTTCTCAAAAATGAAAACCAGTCTATCAAGTACGGCGATTGTATTAGGCTATGTCTATTTTTTTATGTATGTAGGAGTATAATAAAGTAACCATAACGCTGTAAAGCACCTACAATTAAATGGGAGTAAAATATATTTTAGTTTTTTAAATGTAAGCTAGTTACTCTACATTTGCACTTGCATAACATTTCAAAATTTTATTTTAAAAAGCTGTTTGTAGCGTTGTTCTTACTTGGTAAAAGGGAAAAGAAGAACAAAAATTACACTATTCAAATCAAAATATGACTAATAATATAAAATGCAGAGCTTATCAACAAAAAAATTAACATTCATTTTAATGTATTTATATTTTAGATTAAAAGAAGTACGTTATCAACGTTTTAAAATATTATATAAGATCTGTTATATGTTATGAGTCCTTATATTTTAGGTTACTTATTTGTAACAAATTTGTGTTGCTTGATGCCTTCTTGTTTAATAAGTTATTCAACATGTAATAAGCTATTTAAGAAACCACATTTAATGTAAAATGTTAAAAATGTAACACTACTGTTTTATAGATGAAGATATCTCACTAAACCTACTGAAACAAGGTCCACAAACCTGTTTCAAGGTGTCTTATAAGGCAGATGATACATAAAACATTGTCAGGGTGAAATGAAACTCGGTGATGTTTTTAAAGTGAAGTATTTCATGAAGCAATTCTCAGAGGGAACTTTTCTTACAGACCAACAAGACTGTGAAACCTCAAGCACTTTTAATTAACTTTGTTAATAACGAAGGATTTGTTCTTAAGTTCATTAGTTACTGCATTAATATTTATATGTCTTCTGGCTGCTCAAAACTAAGATGTTAAAAATAAGTACGCTTTACTTAAGGGGGGGGGGGGGAGTTAAACAAATCATTATATACGGAAAGGACCAAATATGAATTTGGATACAAAGTGTAAATGTTTTGCTGTGTTTATACGTATTCATTATTAAAAACAATTTAATGTCACTCAACGCAAATTTATAACAACATAAGCAAAAAGATAAAAATAAAAAATATAATGATCAGTTTAAGTAAAAAGTGTTTACCATCCTCCAGACGAAAAATGCACAAATAAACTATACTAATGACAACATTATAATATTTCTGTTTTATTAAAATATCTTAACAAAATATATATTTAAAAACATGTTGACAAATTATTTCACCATTACAAATTCATTCAGACGCCTGCCATCCGTTAATTTACTAGCCCAGCTTCATAAACTAAATTTTATTGGTTCAATCATGATTATAGTCAAAACAAATGATTTTGAAAAGAATTAGCTTATTACCAGCGTATATTCATATGTCCCTGTACTATTAATAAATTACACTTTCTAAAGAATAGCCTGTCTTAGAATGTAACGATACATTATCATATGTACACATATCATACCCATTCGAATATAATATTTAAATCGTCATGATCTTAAAAATAAATAAAATCTACAACTAAAAAAGAATCCTTATTTGCTTCTTAATAGCCTACAGCAATTGTTTAAACTGTTACTTAAATATAAAGACTTTCTATCCTGGGAAGTCAAAACTTTTATATACCCCACATAGTGTGATGATAGATTTTGTCTCACAATTATGTTCCGTATCCCAGTTACAAGAGGCAACTATCTAACATGTTTGTGAGTAACACTAGAGAGACTACTGGTATAACTACGGCTCACACGGAAACCAATTACTTACAATTGTGCCTGTCACTACAATGATTGTAGTGGTTTAGTGAACTATTCTCACACATTGAAGCAACTCAATCATGTAGAACAATAATAATGGACTATTTCAAACAGAGTAATTCTAGGGTAAATGATGAGGTGTGGCGGTGTCTAGGACGAGCCCTGGAGCGTGAAACTAGCAGGAGTGGCCGCTGTCATACCTTCGTCATTGCCCATACCTTGTAACAACACGTGGGCCTCGATGTGAGTCAGGGCCTCGATTAAGAATCGAAAAAAAAAAAAAAAAAAAAAAAAAAAAAAACAGTATGTTACTGTTCCAGCAACACTACTAACCAAGGAACAAAAAGGCCTAGTGGTTAGAACTTCTGCATAATACAACAAGGAAAAATAGATATACCTGCCTATGGGTGTGAGTTATCTGTATTTATTGACTATTATTAACAAAATCATAAGCGCATGACTTAAATACAAATAAGATTTTTTTTTAATCAGGTGACAAGACAACTAAATACTCGTCTATAAAAAAATAACCTGAATTTACAAAATAAAATATACTAGAGGACACCCCTGCATCCTACGCGTGCCAACCCCGTAATTCGCTGCGCTCGTTATACTTCGGCCTCAACTAATGACTCTTGACTACAAATAATAGTAATTTAACTGTATAACGTAAAATCAAAATATTAAATTTATTTACAGTACTCGCATTAATTGCTTTACACCCAATGATATTACTTCGTCTATTTATAACGTCTTTATTTCATTTCTTTTTGTTTAACAAGTACAGATTGATCAAATATATAAAATAACTGCATTATATTGCCATTTAAACCATGCCTACAACATTTCCTGGTTTAACATTATGAAAGATCTAACATCATCAATATTACGAACACCTTTGTTTACATTATTTTAACAGACGTTAAAACCTTTTGTAAATTATTATTTACATTGAACAGCTGTTACTTTTCGATTCTTATAGATCTCTCTCCATGTTATACTTAAGGCCGAAAAATTTTTGAGGGCTCTTTTGGGTGAACAATTCGAAGATTTAAGACCTTATTGGACAACTACAAACAGAGGCAAATATTTTTTATTATTTTTTTAAAACTTCACTCGCCAGTTGACATGGGCTACAAGCCTTTGCGTGAACTTTATTAAATGAGTAAAGTACCGACCGTTGGCTCAGAGGGGATTCGAACCTTGGAAAATGCCCTCCGAAGTCCGAAGCCTTAGCCACTGAGCCACCGCGCCGGCGAATTTTTGACAACTCGATCGTTTCAATCGGTTAATAAATAAAAGAGGAGTTGCGTTGACAAAAAACGGCTTCACGTATTATTTATTGGTCTATTTAATGATAATTATTCAACAACAAAGCAATAAATCATGATTTGTTATGTGTTGGTCGAGACTAATGCATTTTATAAAGAGTAACATGACACAGTGAATATATCAACGTCATATTCCAGAACAGGTAATTCAATTTAGTTAGATTTAATACATTCACGTGTTTATTACACAGGAGTTGTGATTGTATAAGTAGTCTAAAAGACTGTGCTAAATGATAAAACAAATTAATGCATAGAACTCTGTCTTTGCAGTTTTCCTTACAGTACTTTTTTCTTTTTTTCAAGATTGTGTGATCTTGCAAATGCTCATTTAGATATTTGTAAAGTGTTAAATTATATATTTTCAATATTTCAACGGTATATTTTAGTAGTACTTGCCATTTATAAGTTAATCTTTTCATTGTTGCCTTCTTGTTTCCATATATTTAGAAAAATTCCAATCTGATTGATCATATTAATATGAAGAACAATTTTTTGGGAAAAACTAATACAGACCAAAACAATAGTAAACAAAATATAAATATGTATCTTATTCATTTACAGACGCCCGATAATATATTGGATGTTTGTGTATTACCGTTGGTTATTTGTGAATTATTACAGGGATAGTCAACGCCAAGTATTATATCGATTTATGAGGTCTGAGGTTTGTGACCTGTGTCGCCGGATTGCAGCGATGTCCGTGGCCGTGAAATTGATGGTTCCCGGAAACGGGTAGGTCGCCCCTATATCCGGCTCCAGCCCAAACACTGCACTGCACCAACACACGTAAAACCAGTAACAATGTATTTTTTATTACTATACATAATACACTCGAAGTATTTGAATGTATGACAATACGAGTAAACTGTATACAGGTCATATGTTCATAAAATAAATATGAAACTTGTATAAAATTTCATAAGTACTACAAGTTTATGAATATTTTTTGTTAAAAAATAATTTTTTTTATAAAAAAATAAAATGTTAAATACCTATAAGATTTTTATAGGTATTTAAAATCTTACCTATAGAAAAGACGATTATAGGTAAGATTTTAGTTATTAATTTCTGTTATTTATAATTGAAATACTACTGTAGATTTTTAATTGCTATATAGTTTATTTGATGGTAATTCCTATACAGCTGTTGTTATATGCTGGTGTATCTTTTATAACTTTTCTGTCTCATGTATTTGATAATATTTGTCTATCTACTACTCCACATTTATTATTTTCGTATATTAGGTTAAGAGATCACACAATGAGTTCCCATAAAACTATCATATAGAGTATATAAAAATATATTTTTGGATAAATTAAAATATACAAATATAAGTTATTATATAATTTTAGCTATAATAAAGGTAATACCACTGACTAACTCTCTCTCCATGAAATCTCAAAAACCACCAAACTAAATTACACTAAATTTTAAATGGAGTTAGCTTTAGTATCTAAGGGACCCACTAAGAAAGGATTTTTTGAAATTACATTCCTAAGGTTACAAAAAGCCCCTCAAAATGTCCTTTTTCCATAATAACAGTGGGTTGGTTTTAGTAAATTAATATCAGCTGTTTTGCAAATAAATAAACATGTTTATTTTTTTATATTTGACCTTACCCTACTGAAGCCTTAAGAGTTTAATTTTCAGCTGTCAAATAAAAAGAAATGAAATAAACGCGTTTGAAATAGTCTAAGTAATACCCTATACTAATAAATAGGTAGCAACGCGACTAGTGTGAGTGAAATACTGTATATAAATTAAATATTGTGATTTTGCATTATACAGATAATATACTATTATTTGTAGTGAAAATCACATGCCGAGGCCGAAGGCCGAGGTGTATCAAGAGCAGCGAGTCTGGGTTGACACGGGAAGCGTGCACGGATTTCCGCTAATATAACTACTACACAACGAAACTTTTAAAAGGACTGAGGTCATTATTATTATTATTATTATTATTATTATTATTATTATTATTATTATTATTATTATTATTATTATTATTGTTATTCATTTCAAGATCTCGATTATCAGGATATTAGTGGAATGAGTGTAGATGAACCAGTGTAGTCATTGATACTATATAAGAATATTAAAAAGGTCTAGCTAAGGTCATTGATACTACCTTAGAAAGAACCATCCTTAGAAAGAACCATTTATTAATAGCCCACCAACCAACGCAAATAAGGAACCGACAGCTTTGCGTGTAATCTTAACCACATAATATTGGTCTGTTATCGACTAACTGAAAATCTTATTCTAAAAAAGTTCTCTTGCCTACCATCCAACACGGACACTTCATAATTCTGTAGTAGAGTCTACATGGATGGCAATCATTAAGTGGACACCTTATCGATATTATGAGGGCCGAGCTTACAATCGAAACTAATAACCCACAATAATAAAGGGGTGAGAGCTGATATTCTTAGCAACGCCAGATTGAAATAAGACATTTTGTTGATATTTCAAGAGAATTTGTCAGGCGTGTTGCTTATTTTTCGATTGTAAATCGTTTACATACAGTCGGTGGATGGATAGAAAATATTAACGAAATTGCTTAGACGTACACTTCATTATTCCCAGATAGCATAAGTCGTTAAAGCCTGGCTTCATATTCAGACGCAGATGTTGAGTTGATCTCTAGATTTATAGTACGTAGTTTTCTTTGATAAGTACGTAAATATCTGTAAAAACAACGATTTACCTTTATTTTCCAACGTCTGCAATCATCTCAGGATAATCAGTATCTGCAACAACAGAATAAACACGTTTAATAATCTGATAGATTAGGAGACAAATTATTATAACATACTAATTAATTCTTTATTTAATTCACTACAGTCAAAATGTTTAAGTAAACAATTCACAACAACAATAGACAACATTTGACGACAACCTCTAATCATTTTGTTAAAACAATTGTTAATTTTATTCCTGTTCAAGACAATAGCAACAAAGTTTTAATTCTATTAGTGTCCTTAAACATATTATAATACACTCGATAACTTATTAATAGTAATTGAGTATTTATAGTTGTCATTTATTAAAAAATATACATAACATACGTCAGATGCTTTAGACTGTATGTATTCTGTATATAAGTACAATGTAGACATAATATAATGTATATGGAGGGCCTACTTTATATTTTATTTGATTTAATTATCAATCTAAATATTATGTTTTCGTTCCCCCTCCTTTTATTTTGGCTTCTGGCTTTTTTAAACCATAAGTTATATAGCCTACAGGGTGTTTGGCTCAGTGTGAAAGTTTTAACTGGTGTAACTACATACAAAACCCAATAAAATGGTGCAATTTTTTATGTTCCTGATGAAGTCCATTTTGGCTTAGCTGCCATTTTAAATGTTTTACGAAAAAACTTTTTTCAATTTATTTATTGTGCATTTAATTATAGAAACCTCAACATTTACCTTAATACGATACCATTTTCAGAATGTACATCAATTTTCCAATAAGAATAATTAACTTTATACCTGCTAAGTTTGAAATAAACTGTGATAAAACTAAGTTAAAGTTACACTTCATTACTTAAAAAAAAGGAATTATTAAAAACGTTCCTTATCCCGGTTACTGTATAACCTACAGATCGTCAAATAGCATCATAACTTACCTGTTTAATAAGGTGTCCAACGATACCATACAACCTTTAGAGTGCTTTAGGTTAGTAAGCAATAAAACATGTTAAGTGAAAAACCACTGCCTGCTTAAATTTGAAAGAAATTTATAATGCAATGTTAGGTATCTAAAATTTCAACATAAATTTTGAGTTGCCTTTGGTTAAGTAAGACTTCTCGAATATTATGAATCTGACATGCTTGAGAACATAATTAATTAACATCACAATGTCCCTTATTACACATCAGTATTGGATTTTAATGACCATTTCAATGTTGTTCTGTATTTAATATCGATTAATCTCTTATGTTTTATAAAAAAATCAATCTTACATAAGGTTAAACTTAATATTTGATAAAATTGCAATCAATACTTCTTATCGTGATTGTAATGGTGTTATCTCAATAAACAAATTATCTTAAGTAATAATAAAAAATATAATTATATTTAATACTGCATAAAAAATATCCAGTATTTAATAGTAAATTAACTATGAAAATAAATTATAAAATTAATCAATTGAAGATATAAATTATGGAAAAAAACAAAAACAATTGAGTCAAAAGTAGGCCATATGGCCGACGAAACATTACCCACGCTAGGGCGGGTTCGTTTAGCAAGGCATTCGTACGCTCAGAAGCGGGCAGTCTGCGGAACACCCTGGACCGGTAAGATCTTAACCTACTCGTTACGGTGAGTGGAGACCCACCACCATGCTTGTTCAAATCGACAAGTTACCATACAGTGCATGAAATTAATCTTTATAACATGTCTTTATTTAGGTCTTAATAACGTTAAAGTTAAGTCTTGAACGGTGCGGTACGGACAAATCATGAGTGACCGCCGACCGTCAATGACATCGTCGAATTTGTATGAAGACTAATCACTCTGGTTTCTTCAATACTAAGTAACCTGTCGGCATATTATCACTCAGAGTGTTCAACATTGTTCGTAGTCACGACAACTTTAGTAAGTTAGTCACGGTGCGTTGTGAGAACTACGAGGGTCCGACAGACACCGGTAGGCATTGTGAGAACTACGAGGGTCCGACAGACACCGGTAGGCATTGTGAGAACTACGAGGGTCCGACAGACACCGGTAGGCATTGTGAGAACTACGAGGGTCCCACAGACACCGGTAGATCTTGTGCTGTAATAGTGTCATCCACTCATAAACAATCATCACTAACAGACAGCTACGCTATATGGGGATACTTCACCGCGGCTACTACGACCCCAAACTGAGATTGTTTCCCAACAGTATAAGTTAGATTTTAGTTTAGTTAGAGTATGAATCAATAGATAACTTAATTAAGTAGGCTAGAATCTGATTTTAAGTAATACAGTCTGATTTTAACAATCAAAGTAACGTATACATTGTTATAGAGTTTAATTTTACTTAACCCTCACCCACAAAGTCTTACCAGATTTTCCCGTTAACGACCTGAGATGGTAGTGTAAAATAATAAAAAATAAAACAATTACAAAATAAAAAACTTGATTGTCTAAATACACTTTAATGAACTAATAACCTTCAATCGTCCATTCATCATTTTGGATAATAAATAAATATATATATATATATATATATATATATATATATATATATATATATTATTCACCTGTTATTAAACTATTGATAAATGAGTAAGCCATAAGGTTACTCATCCATCAATACCCATCCGCCCACCCATACACGTACAGTGGTACTGACCCACCCGCCCCCCATACACGTACAGTGGTATTGTCCCGCCCGCCCATACACGTAAAATGGCACTGACCCACCTGACCGACCATACACGTACAGTGGTATTTTAGATGGTTGAACAATGTTATTGACCCTACTACCCACCCATACACATACAGTGGTATTGACCTAACAAAAATTTTTTAACATCGGTTCATGGTTTATATTTAGGATGTCAAT
The DNA here is from genome assembly GCA_035578905.1 of Stictocephala bisonia. NCBI lineage: Eukaryota > Metazoa > Arthropoda > Insecta > Hemiptera > Membracidae > Stictocephala > Stictocephala bisonia. The sequence goes on from JAQJVL010000024.1 coordinate 97,850, forward strand.
TAATCTCAATTTAAATATAGAATAGTATTGAATTTGCACTGATCATTATTTTGTTAAATTTAAATAATTAAAATCTCGTGGGTTTAAACAATTACTCATTGTTATTAATGTTTACCTATAAAGTAGGCTACAATAATTATTTATATTCAATATCCAAATTATGGTTTCATGCCAAATAGACTGCGCTAAGTAAGTTATCTTGCCAACCGTGACAACTGTCTAAGACCCACCCCCTCGTGATCAGATTCTCTTTGTTTCTGTGCAAGGAAAGCAATAATGTGGGCATAGAGGTTAACTTAACACATTTCACGGCTCACCGCACTGCAGCTGCACTAAATCACATGATGACACGGTTCCCATTAATGTAATTGATTGCACTAACCTATATTAACCTCACGTTACTAGGCATTACATTGTGTAATTCATTTAGCAGCGATATCGGGGTTTTGTATTACTACATAAATGTGTAAGTCATAATTTATACGTTTACCTTTAATACGCACCACGTTATATTCTTGATTCATTTTTATTTACTACTAAGACGCAGGCTATAAAGATATTAATATGAGGGGTAAATTAAATAAATAAATAAATATAAATAAATAAATTCTTTATTGCATGAATACAATCAACAATTGTGTTGCAAAAGTCAAAATTTCTTTTAGCCTAAAACACTCACACACAATCGGACACATTCATACATACATCCTGCACATGCATCATACATTCACACACTTGACACCAGAATTGCATGATAGGGTGTTGACTGATTGTCCCAGCGGCTTTGAAAGAATTCTTCAACTGAATAAAAAGCATTTTCCACCAAAAGGTGTTTTAAACGTCTTTTGAACAAATTCAGGTTTTGATTTTTAATTTATTCAGGGAGCAAATTGATTAGATCACCCACTTGTGATGGCAGACGCTTGAAAGCTGCGCTTCTATGCCCCTGCGTTCTGTAATTATTCCTCCCTCTAGTTTCATAAGAGTGAACATCCCTGCCGCTCGTCAAAGTGCACTAGTTTATTGACAGTAGATAAAGATGTGCAGTAATTGTTACTAAATACGGTCAATTGTTTCTAAAAAAGAGCCATTTATTAGTTGTCCAATAACCAGGGAAACTAAGTGTCCTAAAGTTTTACGGGGAATCCAAACCCCATAGTATTGATCTTATTTCATCTAATTGATAAGCTTCACATTCAGTTATCTTCGCTACACAACATCTGGACCTTGACTACCAGCCAATATGGACACACCAGACTTATCAAGCGCTAACTTTGGTTCCACAACGAAAGTATTAGAGAAGTATTATACCGAAAATTGAAGCGTAAAAGATCAAAACTGTATGGTGAATGAGCATAGTTTACAATAAGACCAGCTTCTCCTTATAAATAAGTAAAAAAGTATTCCCCTGGTTGTTGTGCCAAAGTAACGACTTTACTTGTTCGTTTACAATCATCTCTGAACCAATTCGCAACGAATACTCACCATATCGTGACGATCGTCGTATGAAAAATAGGCCTAAATCTTAGTAATAGTTAAAAAATAGGTACGTTTTTAATATATTTGAAAGTGTAAATTTATGAGTAAATGTTATCTTTATTTTTTGTTTAATTTAATGGGACTGGAGTCTTTACAGGTACCCTAAACACGCATTGACTCATAACTTGACAGGACAAATTGTAATTGACATATTTAGAACTATATAAGTTTCATAGTTAGTCATTTTTAATTCATGTTTACGTAAGAGACATTTATTTCATCAAATGAATATTCTATTTCAAAATAAAGCAAACAAGTTAAACACTAACTACATATCTAATAAGTACTAAGTACAGCTGTAAAACTTAATGGGTAACAATTTGGACCCATTTTAGGAAAGCAATTCCAGCAATAACGTCTTCCAAATTTGTCGTTCATTCGACAGATGGCTGGACAATTTATGATTGATTGAAGCGTAAACCCCCTTCGTGTCTAATCCAGCGAGTAATACAAAGGCCTGAGGGTGGGGGAGGGGGTTAAGAGCCTTGAGAGCCTGATGTCACCAAACAACGCGATGGACCTGTCCCCAGACTGGACTGAAGCACTGTAGCAGTGTATAGTTAATGTTTGTACTATCTATATAGTAGAACAGAATAACACTAGTAAGGTGATTCCAATGATAATTAGTGTTGAAAGTTCAACAGCTGTGTTGTTATGTTAGCTTAGTTATTTTAAGTACAAAACAATTTGTTTATCCATGTATTCGTATACCAAATTGTTAACTATTCTTACATATTTTTACACATCTATGTGCGTATTTTAAGATGAATATTAATGATTACATGAGTGTAGGATGAGCGTGTGTGGATAGTTACAATCCAAGTCCGACTTGTGCTCAGAATGCACCATTTATGTAGATGATGCAGGGCACTATAGCCAGAGCAACTAAGGGACCTACAGCTTTACGTGGAATCCGAAATACGTCGTATTGGTCTGATTTCCATCTAATTGACAAGCCTGACAGTCTATTTCCTCTCCTTAAACAACACCCGGACACTGACTACCTCCCGACTCGGACATCCCAGGCTTATCTAGTGTTGTCCACGCCGATAGCAACCATTGAGCCATGTAGGTTGTTTGATTACAAATATATTTCAGCATATCCCTTAATTATACTACATATGTATATGGTACTACAGAATATGTATACAGTACTATTAATAATCTCAAATGGATTAAAAGAGTAAACAAAAGAGTTAAGGAGTAAGCAGTCTTACTCTATCAATTCTAATTTGAACACTTTGTACAGGTACCACAGATGCCAGTGGCCTTGACTATAGGGTTCCAACGTTACACAAGACATCATCGTCAAGCAACGCCGAGAGTGGCTGTTACTTGGAAGGGTGACCGGTGAGGAATCCCGTCCTTACACGCAGCCCGTCTGCCCGATAAATGGTTGTGGTTCGGAAGTCACCTTTGAAGCGGTTGCTCCCAAGATTCATTGTTAGAGAGAACTTCTTAGCCCTAAATTTACTTAGTAAAGTAAGACCTCCTCTAACTTTAATTTGTATCTACTTTTCACGTAATCAACTGGTATGCCTAGGATGCAGCCAAACCTAACAGCTTTGTAATTGTATGTTAAATATATTTCGTTTGTCAATAAGTAGCAACTATAAAGGTAGGTAGAAATTACTAAAACATTGCAAAATACAAACTAAAACTCTCTTAGAAGCAAATTAATGCGAATACGACTAAAGAATACAAATTAAAATGACTAACATTTCAGCAGTTAAAAATATTATAAACACATTTTAATACTTATATAACGTATTGTTTTGATTAAGTAAAGTAATCTTACGATATTACTTTAGCTAAAATCCAAGAAATCATTAATAGAGACTGGTCAGTTCATTTTATAGTTTACGAAACATTCTTAAGGATTTTCTATTGTCTTTAAAATGTTACGCTGATAAATAAGTGGATGAACTGCGAGTTGTTCAAAATGTTGGCACTTTACTAAATGCAACAAGGAGAATAGTTTCACAATTGCACATCACACTATACTGCAGGTGGTGGTACTATTGCAGCTGCACAACGTCTGTAGGGCTTATAATAGGATGTAAAAGGATTAAGCTAAGATTTCATTAAATGATAACATTCAATTCCGTAGATCAGTTTTACTACAAGAAATGTAAACTTTGTTGAAAATACTTACGTCTGTTAGATTAAGTGTTTATTCAGTATGTGATGTGTAAAAGTAGTATCACAAAGTAATATTTTGTTTTGCTTAAAACATATTTTTAGCTAATACTATTTTAAAACTATTTATTACTGTTTACTTTTTATCGTCTAAATTGAAATCGCAGGAATTTTAATTTTTATATTGATATTTACTTATGTATACTTTACATATTTTAATTTAGGTTTTTAAATATAAGATAATGGGTTAATACATAATAAACTGCTCAACATTAATCGAAATTCAATCATAGTCCTTTTTACAACAAAAAGAGTTTTGCGTAGTCTATGGATGGAATGGATGTGTTGGATTCGGAAAAATATGACTCAATTGTAAAGCAACATTTCAAATGATAAAAACATATTTTAAAAATATTATATGAAAATGTATTTAAAATATGCTTAAAATTAAGACTACTTCACATTAAATATGTTTATCTATAAAACATATCCTGAAAATAAATTTCCAATAAATATCTTTATTCTTCAATCAATACTGGAAGCAATGGTAGGATGCGTCATGCTACCTCCCTTTTTATACGTGGTTTATGATTGAATTTATAAAATTAGTTTGTGATATTGCTGAAGTTATGGTAATTTTCTTGACCCAAAACAAAATAAATACTTAACAACAATATTTTTAATTGTATATTGACGTTAAAGTAATTTCTAATTGACATTATAACTGTTTGTAAATTATTTAAAACTATACTGATTCATTTTTATTGCTACTCATATGGATTACAACATGACAAGCCATTTAATAAAATCCAACCAGTTGGTAGGGAGAATTGGATAATCAGCTGCCCAATTCATTCCGGTCACTGGTCGTATCTGAGAGAGCCACTTGCCGCCTCCCCTTTATTGATAGCTTCCACTACCTCTCCCTCCCCCACAACAAAGTTACTGCACGATCCAGATAACGAGCAATTGTGTCTTGTGCTTCTAAAAATAACATCTGAATCTTTTCAGTTAATTCACTACCCCTACTTTTTTTATTCCGTTAATTCAGTACCACTTCACAAAAATTATATTACTCTAAAAACTGTTCCCCAATCACTTTTGCGTCCACTGTGGTATTCCTTATCCACTAGGAATCCGATATCGCTGGCCTTATATTATCGCTTTCGAAGAACTTACACACGGATAGCGTATTTGGCGGTAAGCCAATCATAAGATACCAGTTTGTGATCAACTTTAGAAGCCACCTAACCTAACCGTAATTGCGATAAAAACGTAGTGGTAGTGAAGCAACGAAAAAATAAGTGGTAGTGAAACCAATAGTTACAAAATCAAAATCTGTTAGTTAAATGAAATAATTTGTAAATGTTAGTGTTGATAATTGTTGACTGGAATGGTATTCAATTAGGCCTGCATGTTACAACAACTTTGCTATCTCAAACTCACAAAGGTTTGGTAGAACTGGTGACAGAATGATATATAACCCCTCGGAGAGTAAACAAAGTTTCCACAGCCCTCATTGTACAAATTAACGAACTGGCTACAACGATTATTCATCAAATACTGTGCTGTTGCTTAAATTATTTCAACTAAATATATCATTTTTAATGTTATGTACAGATGTGGTTTGTTTTAAAATATTTTGATTTAAATTTGTTATTTATTTATATCCTGCTATAGCCATGAATAATTTCTAGTATCTATAGGAAGCTATTTTATTGTTTATTTGTATTTTACTTTCTTTAAATTTGTCTTGTATCTCGAATACTACTGTCGGCGTAGAAATACGTGCAGCCGAGCTTAACGGTTGTTTACGTAGACAATTAGAGGCCTACGAAAAATCTAATCACACCATTGTTTTCTCATAAGTTATTTTAAATTGATTAAGATCACCGCTTTTATTTACACATAGGAAAGTAATGTATCTTAACTATACATGTCATAAGGATTACAGCAAGTCCAAATAATTAATTTACGACCTCTAGAAGCCAAGAAAACAAAGTATCAGGGAATTTATAAGACTTTTTTTCGGAAAGCTAAAATTACAAATTTATAAAACTAACAGACAACATTAATATCAACCACGTATTAAAATATAAATGCGATTCATTAACGGGTTTTTTAGTAATAACGGTGTACATTTTATTTACAATAAATCTAATTACAATTCCAATACTCTTTTTGTTCCAACTAGGGTAAAAATTATTTAAACTTTTAATAAAACTTACAAATGCACATATCGTAAAGAACGATTAAACGATGAAAACAATGGTGTTTTAAATTTTTGTAAGCCTCTTAGTTCCTTAGGAGACAACCTTCAAGCTCGGGTCCGCATAATTTCTGCACCGACAGTAGTAAAACTGTACAAGGAAAAGGAGAGAACAGGTTTTTGTTGTATGTGACTTTTTTTATTAAGATGTATACATTCAATTTTATTTAAATATTTCCTCTCTTGTGATAATATGTTATGTCTGTTGGTTGTTTAATGTTTTAACAAGTGTTTGGCTTTATTTATAAAACATAGCATGTTACAATATCTTCCTCAAATAAAAAAGTAGAGAAATTCTGATTGGATTCTATACAAGTTGGTTTTGGTCTATTATTATCTTAATAAATTCAAAATAAATTCAAAATAAGCTCATTTCCTTACATAACATTGTTCTCATGCACAGTAAAATTAGATACTAAGTTAACTAACCGCCTTATTGTATGTATTTTCTTGGGGGGGAGGGTTGAGGTAGTAGTAGTAGTATTAAATAGATAGATACTAATATATAAGTAGATAGATAATAATAATGTCTTCTTCTTCTTGACTGGAGTGACATGAAAGATATGTTTATGTCACCCCAATTCCCAGACCTAAGTCCTCGTTTCCACTTACCATCTAACAGACGTAACTCACTTTATCGAAAAATAATAAAATCTAAACATCACACATACTCTATTTCTTCCAAGAACCTCTAGCCCTGAAAGACACGAAGATGTCAGTAAAACCCTCCAAGGTCCGGATGGGGTCAGGGGAAGGACACCAGGGTAAGATGTATGGTAAGAACCACATCCTGTGGGACTTTCTAGTAGCGTTATAAATACTGATGGGGCATATGACAAAATTATATTTACCTCTATAAACTTATGCACACATAAATATGCATGTTTCATAATAGTATAACAAATATACACAATCCAGGTACCCCAGCAGACAGTATTAGCAAATTGAGTTATTTGAGGGTTTTCTACTTTTCTACCATATCATTTAATTTAAAACGAATCATATATTGATTAAATAATCAAAAATAAAATCTTGATTGAAATGTTTTAATGTAGGCTAGAGGTAATTATTTCATGTAGCATGCGCTGTAATGCCAACTTTTAATGCTGTAAAGGACCTAATTGAAACTAAGTATCACTAGTTTCAGCTGAAGAGGAAAAATTATTAAGTCTTTTAAGACCTAATTTAACGTGTAAACAGCTCTTAATTAATAATAATAGTATAATATGTTCCATCAAGTTAATTTTTGATAGCGCGTTGCACCATACAAAAATGTAACAGGGGCTTGTATGGTGATTGCTCATTCACAGACTATAACAGTAGCTTTGTATGGAGATGGCTAATTCACAAACTGTAACACTGGCTTTAAATGGAGATGGCTCATTAATAAACTGAAACAGTGACTTTGTATAGTGATGGCTCATGTTGTACCGGGTCTTTTGACCGGCACATTTTGGTTATTCTTCGCTTTGGTTTGCCAGGCTGCCTGAGATCACTCTTGCGCTGTCGGTTTGTTACTGTCGTGACCGTTGGTTCAGGCTTTGGTCTCTTCCGTGGTTCCAGCTTTCGGTTCGCCGGTTCAACGTCTTGCCTGAGTTTGGTTAGTTTCCATCTCTAACCCAGCAATATACGATACAATGCTAAAGAGACATTATAATTAAGGGTCCTTGAGTAGGCCTTGTTCCCTCAACCTGCCACCCGGCCGATTTTCTGCCTTTTGGAATCTGCTGGCCTGGCCTTGGGACCGTGTGAGATACGAGTGTTATTTCTTCGTTGCTCCCACTCTCCATTGTCGGGTTGCAATCTTCTGTCCTCAGGTCAGTTATTTCCTTTTGTCCCCGGCGGCTGAGCTTTCCTGCTATGTGCAGAAGACTTTAATTACAGTGCCTAGGCCTAGAATAACTGACATTTTACCTTTTCAGAAGAGGAAAACAGACAAACTATTTTTTTAAAGCATATTCTTGAGATAAAGAAACTAGTTACCGATTTTGTTGTTATTATTATTTTAGTAATTCTTGTTATTTTCAAGTTTGGCGATATTTATTTTAGAACATTTTTTCTTCTAAAAGAGTTTATATTTGTTAAAATTGCTTGTTGTTAAATTTGTTTAGATTTTACTGTTGTTAATTTGTTTAAATAATTATTAATTTAATTATATATTACTTATAAATATTGGGCACGTTTTAGCTGTCATTTTATCTTTAGAACTAGTTGTTAAGTTTTGTGCATGTTTTTATTTTGTATTATGTTTAGTCTGGATTTTTGATAAACCAGTACCGTGCTATATTATATTTTTATTTTCTTAATTTTAAAATGTCCACCAAAAGGGGATTGGTTTAATAACGTTTTTACATTTTCTTTCAATGCAGAGCTGTCCAGTGATGCCGGCTGACCTCCTGGCATCGGTGGAATCATGGGATATGAGCTGAATGGCCGGTTGATTGATTTTGTTCAAATTTATGTTTTCTATTGTCTAAATTTCTTTCTTCATTTTATTTTATTTTTTTAGATTATTTTTTGGTTTTCACGATTTTGGAGTTTTTTTTAAATCTACAGATAGGCACATAAGTTGTTGTTATATGTCTTTTGCTTAGTTTGTGTTTAATATGTTTGTTTACTTTTGTTTTGTGTTGTAATTTTGTATATTATGGCCTTCTGCCTAATTTTCTTAATAAGAATCAATTTTAATGTTTTTGAAATAAATAGTTTTTTTCAGTCAGTTGCCGGAATGTGATTTAAAACTCCAACTGTCGCCCATGACCCTATCACTTGCCTGGACTTGAGACATCCCCCAATACAGCGCGACTTCTTTTTGGCGAGGATGGGTCTCAATACAAAAACTAAAACAGTGTCTTTTTATTGTGAATGCTCATACACAATCTATTTTGTGTATGATAGATTGTGTGATCACCACTCAGTTATACCCTCAGGGCTTTGTATGGTGATGGCTCATTCTAAAATTATAACAAAGGCTTTATATGGTGATAACCTATTAAAAAGCTGTTACTGTGGTTTTATAGTGATGCCCTATAGATAAACTGAAATAGTGGCTTTGTATGATGATGCCTATATACTACCTGTACCAGTGGCATTGTATGGTGATGGCCCATAAGCTAACTACAACAGAGGCTTTGAAGTTGCTTTGAATACAATTAATACAGAGAATGTTATGCTCACACGCAACACGTACAATCAACGAAACTTTGTATAAAATTATTATCTCTTGGGTGAAATAATGTACTTACATTTATCCTTTTATTATGAAGATAAAATTACATGAAATACATAAAATACAAATACGTTTGAGATGTAAGTTTTTACTTTATGTAATTTTATTATGTAAGGTCTTATATATTTTAAGTTACAATACCATGCTAAAAAATCTAGTGCTTGATTTAAAATTATTGCTTTAGTAAAATTGTAATAACTGAGACCCATCCCCCCACCAAAGCTGGTAAGCGTGCCAACCGGGGGATGGCTCAAAACAAGTCGAGCGATGGGATCACGGGTGGCAGTTGGAGGGTCCAAAATAAAACTCGGCAGCTGAGCAAAACTACTTTTTATTACCAAAAAAAATCAAAAATAATTAATTAATCAAAACGGCAGAAGGCCACAATATAAATTAGCACTTAAATCAATAACCATAAACACTAAAATAACAAGATACAACACAATAATAACAAACGCTATAAATACCACAAACTCTACAAATACCCAAAATTTAACAATTAATCAACTGTATGGCCTATCTGCAGTTTAGCCTGAGACACCCCAAAACGTAAGAAAATATTAAGCCCCAAATAAAAGTGAAAATTTAGAAAACTTTTGGATCACAACACTTAAGCCGGCAATTTGGCCCACATCCCTTGATTCCACCGGGCCAGGGAGTAAGCCGGAATCCCTGGGCAGCTCCGAATTAAATATTATTGAAACAAAATATTTTCACCAAAAGGGTGCTTAGATATTAAAACTCACAAAATGAACACTTACGTTTTAGTGTGTCTAGCCACTCATAACGAGATTCTGCAGGCAGCACAAGACAACTGACCAGACAGGCCAACCGGACAGAAGCTGCTGGAACACGGAACGAAACGGAACTGGGCCAACGGCTACCAACTACGCGAAACGCAGGGCAAAAACGAATCTCAGGCAGCCTGGCAGACAATGACGAAAAAAAACGAAACTGTACCGGTCCAAGACCCGGTACAACCTCCCTCTGCAAACCTCAACACACCCAGGCAGGGGAGAACACTCGGTACCTCAGGTAACCAAGAGAAGACGAAGACCTCCGAAGAGTGGTGTTCCAAGGACGTCCAAGAGAAACTACGAGGGGAAACCCCTCGAACAGGGAGCGAACTACCCTGACTGTCGGGCCCGACAAGAAAAAAGAGAGAAAGAAGACTCTCTCAGAACAGCCACCTAGGGCGCAGAGGTGATCAATCTCTTTGCCCCAAGAAACCCCCAGGAACACCAACTCCTGGACCAACCCTTCCCCGGAAAGCCTTAAGCTGGGACACATGGGCTTTCCTAAACACCCTGCCTGACTGGGGATCAACCAGCAGAGCAGTCACCGGTGACAAAAACCTGTCGATGCGGTGGGGAGAGCACGATGACTCTCAGAATCCCTCCCTTGCTGGTCTGAGAACTGCACGCTGCGCGAAACAATGCACAGCTGATGCAGCTCCCGAAAAGTCGAAGGAACACCAGCAAAAACCAATCTGCACCGTTCTTCGGGAGAAATGCCATCCAGGATGACACGAACGGTGTCAGCTTCAGAAAGGGTGAGGCGCAACGCTTGCCGAGCTTCCTTGACTGAAGAGACATAGGCTGCCAGAGACTCGCCCCTACCCTGCGACCGATAAAATCTGTCCATGACCATCCTCTCCCTGAGTCGAATGGGAAGAAACGATGAAAGTAACTCTCGATGGAACGAGTCCACCGAGGCATCACTGGCCAAGACAGAACTCAGCAACTCCCCAACGGGACCTCTGCAATAAGGGAACACCAGACGAAGCAAGTCCCCAGCCTGCATGCCGGGCATCTCACTAAGTCTGAGAAAGGCCACCAGAAACTTCAGAAGCTCCTCAGGATCCATCCCATCGATCACAGGGAGATTCTGGATCATGGGCGTGAGAGGGTTAGGCAGCTTGTGGTAGCTCAGCTGCAGAAGAGCAGGTGAACCCAAAGAAGTATTAGGAACGGCAGCTGGAGCTGAACCACAAGCAACCTCAACAGAAACGCCTGCAGGCTCAGAAGGAACCTCAGGCACAGTGAGAGCCGTTGTCTCAGCCTGCGGCCTCGACACATTAGGCGAAAGCGCGAAAGTAGGCCGCTGACCCAGACCCGTAGGAGTCGTGGAACCGGAGAGTGCCTGAAAAATCTCCTCCAGCCTAGCCACACTCTCCAAGATCCACGCCCTTCCAGATGGCTCCAACCCCGGTGCCCGGTTGACCAGCCTTAAACGGGCAAGCAGATGCCCCAAACGTGCAAGGCGGCAGGCCCGGTCACGACCTACTGGAGGTTCCAACTGCAAATCCTCTAACACCCCTTCCCAATCTTCCACCTTCCGTTTACAAATCCCCAACTCATCACCAACCTCCAGCAGGTCAGACCAATCCACCGCCGTACCCGCGGACAACTGCTCCCGCAGCAACCTCCGGAGATTCAGAACATCACCCTCCGGAGTCACACCACGCGACCTCAACTCAAATATTAATTCCTCCTTGACTAGGAGCGCAACATTCTGCAGATAGGCCATCTCGCAAAACAAAATTCTCAACAGTACACAAAAAACGACAACTCCAGGGTCCAAGACGAACTAAACCCTCAGCCTACCGAGCCACTGCCGACCACTCCAATCCACCCATGAAACCCAACCAACAAAGTAACCAAGCGGATTGCCTAGGTTTTTTTTTTTTTTTTTTTTTTTTTATTTTTTTTTTATACAAATTTAAATGATTTATTTGGTTTTTAATTGTTTTTCTTTTTAAATAATTATTTATTTGTTTCTTTTTTTTTTTTTTTTTTTTATGTAATACCCAGACACCTTGACGGTAGGTCGGCCAACCATGACCTACTAACTGGCAAACACCCACCGCCAACCATCAAGAGAGAATTTTTTTTTCTTTTTTTTTTTTTTTTTTTTTTTTTAGGCAACCACGCTCTGCTACCAATTGAGACCCATCCCCCCACCAAAGCTGGTAAGCGTGCCAACCGGGGGATGGCTCAAAACAAGTCGAGCGATGGGATCACGGGTGGCAGTTGGAGGGTCCAAAATAAAACTCGGCAGCTGAGCAAAACTACTTTTTATTACCAAAAAAAATCAAAAATAATTAATTAATCAAAACGGCAGAAGGCCACAATATAAATTAGCACTTAAATCAATAACCATAAACACTAAAATAACAAGATACAACACAATAATAACAAACGCTATAAATACCACAAACTCTACAAATACCCAAAATTTAACAATTAATCAACTGTATGGCCTATCTGCAGTTTAGCCTGAGACACCCCAAAACGTAAGAAAATATTAAGCCCCAAATAAAAGTGAAAATTTAGAAAACTTTTGGATCACAACACTTAAGCCGGCAATTTGGCCCACATCCCTTGATTCCACCGGGCCAGGGAGTAAGCCGGAATCCCTGGGCAGCTCCGAATTAAATATTATTGAAACAAAATATTTTCACCAAAAGGGTGCTTAGATATTAAAACTCACAAAATGAACACTTACGTTTTAGTGTGTCTAGCCACTCATAACGAGATTCTGCAGGCAGCACAAGACAACTGACCAGACAGGCCAACCGGACAGAAGCTGCTGGAACACGGAACGAAACGGAACTGGGCCAACGGCTACCAACTACGCGAAACGCAGGGCAAAAACGAATCTCAGGCAGCCTGGCAGACAATGACGAAAAAAAACGAAACTGTACCGGTCCAAGACCCGGTACATAACTAAATAGCAATATTAAACTACGTCAAATGTAATGCAGATGTATATTACTTAATTTGCTAACACAATTGAAATGTTACGTGACGTATTTAGTTAAAACGAGAATGTTTCAACACACATTCATTCAAGTGGTTGTGAAAATTGGATTTCAGAGGCGTGTAAATGAATCCTATTTAGCACTGCATCCACGATAACATTAGCAATAAAGTTAATTAACTGAGCTGCAGGACTTACAGTTCAGTGGCCTGTAAGAATTAACTTTCCGTGAGAGTTGTTTTATAAATTGCCTTACTTTAAAAACATCGTGAAAGGCACTTTCTACGTGTCTCCAAATGTGTTATTTACGAAGTATACAGAGATAAGAAGTATCATAATTGTAAAACGCTCTTTTATGAGATAAAGTATATTTATGTTAAGGAATGTTGGAGAAGAAATAGAGTATAGCTACCTTTTAATTTGTATTTGGCAATGACTAATTTTTAAACGTAACAATGATATTGTTATTAAAGAAGCAACTTATCTGATTAACTCTACAATATTATATTATACTGGTTACAATTTTAAAGTAGTAAAAACAAATTAACTATGTTTTCCAATATTTAAAAAACATATTTTACTTCTTTTACTATAGTTAATTGACCAGATATCTTATAAAATTTGCTTCAAACATATTACGAATGAACGGCTTCATTTAATGAAATTAAATTAAGTCCCCACTAAATCCACCTATAAGAGTAACGTTAAAAACAATGCAACTAACGACATTAAAATGGTCGTAACATTAAAAACATTATAAACATGATTCTAAGTTTAATAATGTCACGGATAAATGGACATTGCAATGGAGAAAAATATGTCTCTTTTGATACTGCACATCTGAACTACTACAAAACTTACCGTAAAGTAAATTATTATGTTACTCAATTAATAAATAAATGTTTTTAAGGATTTCATATTTTAAAAATATTGACTTCTTAAAATATGTATTATACTTAATAGTTTCCTTATAACAATAAAATGGTATTATAAAACATATGTTTTACCTAGGCTACAGGTTTCTGAGTTTATAAAAATGGACAATACGTTTGCAGATTTTAACGACTTTTATGGGACATATTTTAAAATATTTCTATAACTAAAAATATTAACCATTAGTTAAATAATATAAAACTATTTTTTATGGTTAGTCCCAAATATGAACACAGTTCGACAAAATGGTCATTATAGTAACTTCAGGGGTGTAAAATTACTTTCAAATTAGAGTACGATAAGTGAAATCAAGAAAAACAAAGATATAAACAAGCTCCGAAAACACATAGAGCTACAAGAGACAAGTGTAGGAGTGGAGGGTTTAATCTGCTTAATGAAGAAAATGTCGGCGTATAATCTGGCACGTTGGAGAACACACAACTCACGTTTGCTTTTAGGATTAAGTGAAATGCTTCTCCTGCCATCGGGCTTATTACGTGGATTATTTGTTAACTTAAAGAAGAGTGTCGACGTAAAAATCTGGCACGTTGGAGAACACACAGCTCACGTTTACTTTCTGGATTAAGTAAAATGCTTCTCCTGCCATCGGGCTTATTATGTGGATTATCTGTTAACTTAAAGAAGAGTGTCGACGTAAAAATCTGGCACGTTGGAGAATACACAGCTCACGTTTACTTTCTGGATTAAGTAAAATGCTTCTCCCGCCATCGGGCTTATTATGTGGATTATCTGTTAACTTAAAGAAGAGTGTCGACGTAAAAATCTGTGCACGTTGGAGAATACACAGCTCACGTTTACTTTCTGGATTAAGTAAAATGCTTCTCCTGCCATCGGGCTTATTATGTGGATTATCTGTTAACTTAAAGAAGAGTGTCGACGTAAAAATCTGTGCACGTTGGAGAATACACAGCTCACGTTCACTTTCTGGATTAAGTAAAATGCTTCTCCTGCCATCGGGCTTATTATGTGGATTATCTGTTAACTTAAAGAAGAGTGTCGACGTAAAAATCTGTGCACGTTGGAGAATACACAGCTCACGTTTACTTTCTGGATTAAGTAAAATGCTTCTCCTGCCATCGGGCTTATTATGTGGATTATCTGTTAACTTAAAGAAGAGTGTCGACGTAAAAATCTGGCACGTTGGAGAACACACAGCTCACGTTTACTTTCTGGATTAAGTAAAATGCTTCTCCTGCCATCGGGCTTATTATGTGGATTATCTGTTAACTTAAAGAAGAGTGTCGACGTAAAAATCTGGCACGTTGGAGAACACACAGCTCACGTTTACTTTCTGGATTAAGTAAAATGCTTCTCCTGCCATCGGGCTTATTATGTGGATTATCTGTTAACTTAAAGAAGAGTGTCGACGTAAAAATCTGTGCACGTTGGAGAATACACAGCTCACGTTCACTTTCTGGATTAAGTAAAATGCTTCTCCTGCCATCGGGCTTATTATGTGGATTATCTGTTAACTTAAAGAAGAGTGTCGACGTAAAAATCTGTGCACGTTGGAGAATACACAGCTCACGTTTACTTTCTGGATTAAGTAAAATGCTTCTCCCGCCATCGGGCTTATTATGTGGATTATCTGTTAACTTAAAGAAGAGTGTCGACGTAAAAATCTGGCACGTTGGAGAATACACAGCTCACGTTTACTTTCTGGATTAAGTAAAATGCTTCTTCTGCTGTCGGGCTTATTATGTGGATTATCTGTTAACTTAAAGAAGAGTGTCGACGTAAAAATCTGGCACGTTGGAGAACACACAGCTCACGTTTACTTTCTGGATTAAGTAAAATGCTTCTCCTGCCATCGGGCTTATGCGGATTATCTGTTAACTTAATGAAGAGTGTCGACGTAAAAATCTGGCACGTTGGAGAACACACATCTCACGTTTACTTTCTGGATTGAATAAAATGCTTCTCCTGCCATTGGGCTTACTGTGAGGATTATCTCTTATAATGAGGAGAGTGTCAATATATAATCTGGCACGTTGGAGAACACACATGCCTCGTCTACTTTCGGGATTACTGAAGTGCATCTCCTGCCATCGGACCTACTATGTGGATTATCTGTTATAATGAGGAGAGTGTCGATGTATAATCTGGCACGTTGGAGAACACACATCTCACTTTACTTCCGGGATTATGTAAAGTGGTTCTTCTGCCATCGGGCTTACTGTGTGGATTATCTGTTTACTTCCTTTAATATACACTCACTTTCTCTGAAAAATGTCAACGTTCAGTGTGGAGGATAGTTGCAAGTTTATTTTGTTACTTAGTGTATCCTTGGTGCATATCGAATATCGTTTACTAGTTTTTTCTTTATTTCCCATCCGATCTCATTTGTTTGAAAATGCCTATACATTTCACTATATACTGTATATATTTTGTAATATAAGTTTTTACTAAAGGTAGATGTTGTACTGCTTGGTTCTTTTGGATTTTTCCTTTTTTATTTTCTATAGTTTTTTATATAGTAAATATTTTTGTAAATTTATGATCTAGCCTAACAATTTTATACATTGATTCAAATACTCTGATATTTGGTACGCCTAAAAATTACATAGGTCTTTAATTATACATGATTTCTCAAAAATGAAAACCAGTCTATCAAGTACGGCGATTGTATTAGGCTATGTCTATTTTTTTATGTATGTAGGAGTATAATAAAGTAACCATAACGCTGTAAAGCACCTACAATTAAATGGGAGTAAAATATGTTTTAGTTTTTTAAATGTAAGCTAGTTACTCTACATTTGCACTTGCATAAAATTTCAAAATTTTATTTTAAAAAGCTGTTTGTAGCTTTGTTTTTACTTGGTAAAAGGGAAAAGAAGAACAAAAATTACACTATTCAAATCAAAATATGACTAATAGTATAACATGCAGAGTTTATCAACAAAAAAATTAACATTCATTTTAATGTATTTATATTTAGATTAAAAGAAGTACGTTATCAACGTTTTAAAATATTGTATAAGATCTGTTATATGTTATGAGTCCTTATATTTTAGGTTACTTATTTGTAACAAATTTGTGTTGCTTGATGCCTTCTTGTTTAATAAGTTATTCAACATGTAATGAGCTATTTAAGAAACCACATTTAATGTAAAATGTTAAAAACGTAACACTACTGTTTTATAGATGAAGATATCTCACTATACCTACTGTAACAAGGTCCATAAACCTGTTTCAAGGTGTCTTATAAGGCAGATGATACATAAAACATTGTCAGGGTGAAATGAAACTCGCTGATGTTTTTAAAGTGAAGTATTTCATGAAGCAATTCTCAGAGGGAACTTTTCTTAAAGACCAACAAGACTGTGAAACCTCAAGCACTTTTAATTAACTTTGTTAATAACGAAGGATTTGTTCTTAAGTTCATTAGTTACTGCATTAATATTTATATGTCTTCTGGCTGCTCAAAACTAAGATGTTAAAAATAAGTACGCTTTACTTAAGGGGGGGGGGGGGAGTTAAACAAATCATTATATACGGAAAAGACCAAATACGAATTTGGATACAAAGTGTAAATGTTTTGCTGTGTTTATACGTATTCATTATTAAACACAATTTAATGTCACTCAACGCAAATTTATAACAACATAAGCAAAAAGATAAAAATAAAAAATATAATGATCAGTTTAAGTAAAAAGTGTTTACCATCCTCCAGACGAAAAATGCACAAATAAACTATACTAATGACAACATTATAATATTTCTGTTTTATTAAAATATCTTAACAAAATATATATTTAAAAACATGTTGACAAATTATTTCACCATTACAAATTCATTCAGACGCCTGCCATCCGTTAATTTACTAGCCCAGCTTCTTAAACTAAATTTTATTGGTTCAATCATGATTATAGTTAAAACAAATGATTTTGAACAGAATTAGCTTATTACCAGCGTATATTCATATATCCCTGTACTATTAATAAATTACACTTTCTAAAGAATAGCCTGTCTTAGAACGTAACGATACATTATCATATGTACACATATCATACCCATTCGAATATAATATTTAAATCTTCATGATCTTAAAAATAAATAAAATCTACAACTAAAAAAGAATCCTTATTTGCTTCTTAATAGCCTACAGTAATTGTTTAAACTGTTACTTAAATATAAAGACTTTCTATCCTGGGAAGTCAAAACTTTTATATACCCCACATAGTGTGATGATAGATTTTGTCTCACAATTATGTTCCGTATCCCAGTTACAATCTAACATGTTTGTGAGTAACACTAGAGAGACTACTGGTATAACTACGGCCCACACGGAAACCAATTACTTACAATTGTGCCTGTCACTACAATGATTGTAGAGGTTTAGTGAACTATTCTCACACATTGAAGCAACTCAATCATGTAGAACAATAATAATGGACTATTTCAAACAGAGTAATTCTAGGGTAAATGACGAGGTGTGGTGGTGTCTAGGACGAGCCCTGGAGCGTGAAACTAGCAGGAGTGGCCGCTGTCATACCTTCGTCATTGCCCATCCTTGTAACAACACGTGGGCCTCGATGTGAGTCAGGGCCTCGATTAAGAATCGAAAAAAAAACAAAAAAAAAACAGTATGTTGCTGTTCCAGCAACACTACTAACCAGGGAACAAAAAGGCCTATTGGTTAGAACTTCTGCATAATACAACAAGGAAAAATACTTA
This sequence comes from Stictocephala bisonia, assembly GCA_035578905.1. NCBI lineage: Eukaryota > Metazoa > Arthropoda > Insecta > Hemiptera > Membracidae > Stictocephala > Stictocephala bisonia. Next base: position 116,419 of record JAQJVL010000024.1, read on the forward strand.
TACATTTGCGTGTGAGTTATCTGTATTTATTGACTATTAACAAAATCATAAGCGCATGACTTAAATACAAATAAGATTTTTTTTTAATCAGGTGACAAGACAACTAAATACTCGTCTATAAAAAAATAACCTGAATTTACAAAATAAATTATATTAGGGGACACCCTCGCACGCTACGCGTGCCAACCCCGTAATTGGCTGCGCTCGTTATACCTCAGCCCTCGGCCTCAACTAATGACTCTTGACTACAAATAATAGTAATTTAACTGTATAACGTAAAATCAAAATATTAAATTTATTTACAGTACTCACATTAATTGCTTTACACCCAATGATATTACTTCGTCTATTTATAACGTCTTTATTTCATTTCTTTTTGTTTAACAAGTAAAGATTGATTAGATATAAAAATAACTGCATTAAATTACCATTTAAACCATGCTTAATAACCTTTCCTGGTTTAACATTATGAAAGATCTAACTTCATCAATATTACGAACACCATTGTTTATATTATTTTAACAGACGTTAAAACCTTTTGTAAATTATTATTTACATTGGACAGCTGTTACTTTTTGATTCTTATAGATCTCTCTCCATGTTATACTTAAGGCCGAAAAATTTTTGAGGGCTCTTTTGGGTGAACAATTCGAAGATTTAAGACATTATTGGACAACTACAAACAGAGGCAAATATTTTTTATTATTCTTTTTTTTAAACTTCACTCGCCAGTTGACATGGGCTACAAGCCTTTGCGTGAACTTTATTTAACGAGTGAAGTATCGACCGTTGGCTCAGAGGGGATTCGAACCTTGGAATTGCCCTCCGAAGTCCGAAGCCACTGCACCACCCCGCCGGCAAATTTTTGACAACTCGATCGTTTCAATCGGTTAATAAATAAAAGAGGAGTTGCGTTGACAAAAAACGGCTTCACGTATTATTTTTTGGCCTATATAAGGATAATTATTCAACAACAAAGCAATTAATCACGATTTGTAATGTGTTGGTCGAGACTAATGCATTTTATAAAGAGTAACATGACACAGTGAATAGCTCAACGTCATATTCCAGAAATGGTAATTCAATTTAATTAGATTTACAGCATTCACGTGTTTATTACACAGTAGTTGTGATTGTATAAGTAGTCTAAAAGACTGTGCTAAATGATAAAACAAATTAATGCTTAGAACTCTGTCTTTGCAGTTTTCCTTAAAGTACTTTTTCTTTTTTTTTTAATGTTGTGTGATCTTGTAAATCCTCATTTAGATATTTGTAAAGTGTTAAATTATATATTTTCAATATTTCAACGGTATAGTTTAGTAGTACTTGCCATTTTTAAGTTAATCTTTTCATTGTTGTCTTCTTGTTTCCCTATATTTAAAAAATTCTAATCTGATAGCTCATATAATATGAAAAACAATTTTTTGGCAAAAACTAATACAGACCGAAAGAATAGTAAACAAAATATAAATATGTATCTTATTCATTTACAGACGCCCGATATTATATTGGATGTTTGTGTATTACCGTTGGTTATTTGTGAATTATTACAGTGATAGTCAACGCCAAGTATTATATCGATTTATGAGGTCTGAGGTTTGTGACCTGTGTCGCCGGATTGCAGCGATGTCCGTGGCCGTGAAATTGATGGTTCCCGGAAACGGGTAGGTCGCCCCTATATCCGGCTCCAGCCCACAACACTGCACTGCACCAACACACGTAAAACCAGTAACAATGTATTTTTTATTACTATACATAATACACTCGAAGTATTTGAATGTATGACAATACGAGTAAACTGTATACAGGTCATATGTTCATAAAATAAATATGAAACTTGTATAAAATTTCATAAGTACTACAAGTTTATGAATATTTTTTGTTAAAAAATAAATTTTTTTATAAAAAAATAAAATGTTAAATACCTATAAGATTTTTATAGGTATTTAAAATCTTACCTATAGAAAAGACGATTATAGGTAAGATTTTAGATATTAATTTCTGTTATTTATAATTGAAATACTACTGTAGATTTTTAATTGCTATATAGTTTATTTGATGGTAATTCCTATACAGCTGTTGTTATATGCTGGTGTATCTTTTATAACTTTTCTGTCTCATGTATTTGATAATATTTGTCTATCTACTACTCCACATTTATTATTTTCGTATATTAGGTTAGTGGTCGCGCGGATTACTATTGTAATCCAGAGGTAAATATTTTGTTGGTGATTTGGGTTGGCAGCACTTATGACCTTGAGCGGTCATCTACCTGTAACGCACACATCCCCACTGCTACCAGTCAAGGAGCAGAGCTGTATGAAGACGCATTATTTTTTGCATATTTTTTTCTTCTTGTGGATTACAATAGTAATCCACGCGACCACTCCTGGTACATTTTCTATACATGAAATAGTTTTAGTATTTTATGTTTTAAATACGTTCTGTGCGAAAAACAACAACTAAACTGTTATTATATTTATCTGTAAACAATGTCTGAGCTTGACCAAGAACAATTACGACGCTGGCTTGCCGAAACCGAGAGTGACAATGAAAGTGTGATAGGGGTGTCCGATGGCGATGAAAATGAGGACAACGTTGAAGAAAGACAAGACAGTGAATGTACTGAAAACAGTGATATATGTTCAGAATATAGTGATCAAGACGACAGTGAACTAGAACCTCATCAGGATATGCTTCAAAGGGAATTTTACATCGGGAAAGACAGAACTTCAAGATGGTACCTTGAGCCATTGGAACCACGATCTTCTCGCGTAAGGCGGCACAATATTATTCCTTTGCTGCACAAACCTGGACCTCAAGGTGAGGCTAAAAATGCTAATACTCATTTAAAATCAATTGAGTGTTTTTTGGATGATGAAATAATTGAAAAAATTGTTGATAGCACTAATATTTATATAAATAAGATAAAGATCAACTTCTCAAGAGACAGGGATGCTAAAGAAACAGATAAGATAGAAATTAGAGCCCTAATTGGTATTTTGTATTTATGTGGAGTCTTACGTGCTAGCAGAAGAAACCTGATGTCTATGTGGGACATGAGTAGTGGAACAGGAGTAGAAGCCTGTTATTTGACAATGAGTGAACATAGGTTCAGATTCCTTATGCGGTGTTTGCGTTTTGATGACGTAAACAATCGCCTTGCAAGGAGGGCAACAGATAAAATGGCTCCATTTAGAGATATCTTTGAACAATTTGTTCACAACTGTAAAACAATGTATAAAACAACTGACTATCTTAGTTTGGATGAGCAACTGATAGCTTTTAGGGGGAGATGTCCATTCAGGCAATATATGCCTAAGAAGCCTGCCAGATATGGGATCAAGGTGTTTGCTCTTACATCATCCAACAACTACTACACAACTAATCTTGAAGTTTACTTAGGAGTACAGCCAGACGGTCCCTACAAAGTAAGCAATTCTCCCAATGAAGTAGTTTGTCGTCTTGTAGAACCAGTAGCAGGCTCTAACCGTAATATAACGGCTGATAACTGGTTCTCGTCAATTCAAGTGGCAAAGGAGCTATTTGATACAAAATCGCTTACCTTCATCGGAACACTCAAGAAAAATAAACGTGAAGTCCCTCTTTGCTTTTTACCTGACAAAGACCGTGATGTAAATAGTTCAATGTTTGGCTTCCAAAAAAATCTCTGTCTAGTTTCTTATGTGCCAAAGAAAAACCAAGCAGTACTGTTGATATCAACAATGCACAACAGTAAAGCAATTGATGAAAGCACAGGAGAATATCGCAAACCTGCAGTAATTACATCATATAATGAAACAAAATATGGCGTAGACATATTGGATAAAATGTGTGGCCAATATGATGTTGCACGTAATTCTCGACGATGGCCACTAACTCTCTTCTTCCACATCATAAATGTGGCAGGAGTAAATGCTATTACTGTGTTCAGAGCCAACAACAACAATACAATGCTATGTCGTAGAGATTTTTTACAAACTCTGGCTTTGGACCTCATAAAACCGGAAATACAACGGCGTATCAGTACACAGATGATACCCAAAGAAATCAGGCAGCGGGGAAAGCTATTCCTGAAAGTGGAAGAAAATCATGCTGACCCACCACCGGTCCATGGAGTACTTGGAAGATGTCATCTTTGTGGCCGAGCAAGGAACAAGAGTACCAGAAAAAGATGTTTTCAGTGCACAAAATGGGTCTGCCCCGAACATCAGAAGAGTGTTTGCAATGAGTGTGCAGACTAAAAACTGAAAACTTCCAAGGCCTGGACACATTTACTAACAAAAATAAACATGGTTATATACTGTTATACAACTACTTAAACATATTTTTAATACATTTAAAACAATCTTTTAGAAATATAATTTTTACTTTTTTATATTTTTTTTTCATTATGACAATTGTATATAGAACAATCTCAAAAAACAAGCTTACATTGTTTTATGTTATATAATACTTTTGTGTTCTAATAAAAAAAATTGTTATCATATTTGTGTTGTATATCATACCTATAGATCTTATAAACCGTGTTATAAATTTTAAAATCGTTATTTATGTAATTAACTCAATTTCAAAATGGATTACAATAGTAATCCGCGCGACCACTCACGTTAGTAGTTTTCGCGCGACCACTGCAGTGTTAAGAGATCACACAATGAGTTCCCATAAAACTATCATATCGAGTATATAAAAATATATTTTTGGATAAATTAAAATATACAAATATAAGTTATTATATAATTTAAGCTATAATAAAGGTAATACCACTGACTAACTCTCTCTCCATGAAATCTCAAAAACCACCAAACTAAATTACACTAAATTTTAAATGGAGTTAGCTTTAGTATCTAAGGGACCCACTAAGAAAGGATTTTTTGACATTGCATTCCTAAGGTTACAAAAAGCCCCTCAAAATGTCCTTTTGCCATAATAACAGTGGGTTGATTTTAGTAAATTAATATCAGCTGTTTTGCAAATAAATAAACATGTTTATTTTTTATATTTGACCTTACCCTACTGAAGCCTTAAGAGTTTAATTTTCAGCTGTCAATTAAAAAGAAATGAAATAAACGCGTTTGAAATAGTCTAAGTAATACCCTATACTAATAAATAGGTAGCAACGCAACTAGTGTGAGTGAAATACTGTATATAAATTTAATATTGTGATTTTGCATTATACAGATAATATACTATTATTTGTAGTGAAAATCACATGCCGAGGCCGAAGGCCGAGGTGTATCGAGAGCAGCGAGTCTGGGTTGACACGGGAAGCGTGCAGGGATTTCCGCTAATATAACTACTACAAAACGAAACTTTTAAAAGGACTGAGGTCATTATTATTATTATTATTATTATTATTATTGTTATTCATTTCAAGATCTCGATTATCAGGATATTAGTGGAATGAGTGTAGATGAACCAGTGTAGTCATTGATACTATATAAGAATATTAAAAAGGTCTAGCTAAGGTCATTGATACTACCTTCATTCCTTAGAAAGAACCATTTATTAATAGCCCACCAACCAACGCAAATAAGGAACCGACAGCTTTGCGTGTAATCTTAACCACGTAATATTGGTCTGTTATCGACTAACTGAAAATCTTATTCTAAAAAAGTTCTCTTGCCTACCATCCAACACGGGCACTTCATAATTCTGTAGTAGAGTCTACATGGATGGCAATCATTGAGTGGACACCTTATCGATATTATGAGGGCCGAGCTTACAATCGAAACTAATAACCCACAATAATAGAGGGGTGAGAGCTGATATTCTTAGCAACGCCAGATTGAAATAAGACATTTTGTTGATAATTCAAGAGAATTTGTCAGGCGTGTTGCTTATTTTTCGATTGTAAATCGTTTACATACAGTCGGTGGATGGATAGAAAATATTAACGAAATTGCTTAGACGTACACTTCATTATTCCCAGATAGCATAATTCGTTAAAGCCTGGCTTCATATTCAGACGCAGGTGTTGAGTTGATCTCTAGATTTATAGTACGTAGTTTTCTTTGATAAGTACGTAAATATCTGTAAAAACAACGATTTACCTTTATTTTCCAACGTCTGCAATCATCTCAGGATAATCAGTATCTGCAACAACAGAATAAACACGTTTAATAATCTGATAGATTAGGAGACAAATTATTATAACATACTAATTAATTCTTTATTTAATTCACTACAGTCAAAATGTTTAAGTAAACAATTCACAACAACAATAGACAACATTTGACGACAACCTCTAATCATTTTGTTAAAACAATTGTTAATTTTATTCCTGTTCAAGACAATAGCAACAAAGTTTTAATTCTATTAGTGTCCTTAAACATATTATAATACACTCGATAACTTATTAATAGTAATTGAGTATTTATAGTTGTCATTTATTAAAAAATATACATAACATACGTCAGATGCTTTAGACTGTATGTATTCTGTATATAAGTACAATGTAGACATAATATAATGTATATGGAGGGCCTACTTTATATTTTATTTGATTTAATTATCAATCTAAATATTATGTTTTCGTTCCCCCTCCTTTTATTTTGGCTTCTGGCTTTTTTAAACCATAAGTTATATAGCCTACAGGGTGTTTGGCTCAGTGTGAAAGTTTTAACTGGTGTAACTACATACAAAACCCAATAAAATGGTGCAATTTTTTATGTTCCTGATGAAGTCCATTTTGGCTTAGCTGCCATTTTAAATGTTTTACGAAAAAACTGTTTTCAATTTATTTATTGTGCATTTAATTATAGAAACCTCAACATTTACCTTAATACGATACCATTTTCAGAATGTACATCAATTTTCCAATAAGAATAATTAACTTTATACCTGCTAAGTTTGAAATAAACTGTGATAAAACTAAGTTAAAGTTACACTTCATTACTTAAAAAAAAGGAATTATTAAAAACGTTCCTTATCCCGGTTACTGTATAACCTACAGATCGTCAAATAGCATCATAACTTACCTGTTTAATAAGGTGTCCAACGATACCATACAACCTTTAGAGTGCTTTAGGTTAGTAAGCAATAAAACATGTTAAGTGAAAAACCACTGCCTGCTTAAATTTGAAAGAAATTTATAATGCAATGTTAGGTGTCTAAAATTTAAACATAAATTTTGAGTTGCCTTTGGTTAAGTAAGACTTCTCGAATATTATGAATCTGACATGCTTGAGAACATAATTAATTAACATCACAATGTCCCTTATTACACATCAGTATTGGATTTTAATGACCATTTCAATGTTGTTCTGTATTTAATATCGATTAATCTCTTATGTTTTATAAAAAAATCAATCTTACATAAGGTTAAACTTAATATTTGATAAAATTGCAATCAATACTTCTTATCGTGATTGTAATGGTGTTATCTCAATAAACAAATTATCTTAAGTAATAATAAAAAATATAATTATATTTAATACTGCATAAAAATATCCAGTATTTAATAGTAAATTAACTATGAAAATAAATTATAAAATTAATCAATTGAAGATATAAATTATGGAAAAAAACAAAAACAATTGAGTCAAGAGTAGGCCATATGACCGACGAAACATTACTACCCGCGCTAGGGCGGGTTCGTTTAGCAAGGCATTCGTACGCTCAGAAGCGGGCAGTCTGCGGAACACCCTGGACCGGTAAGATCTTAACCTACTCGTTACGGTGAGTGGAGACCCACCACCATGCTTGTTCAAATCGACAAGTTACCATACAGTGCATGAAATTAATCTTTATAACATGTCTTTATTTAGGTCTTAATAACGTTAAAGTTAAGTCTTGAACGGTGCGGTACGGACAAATCATGAGTGACCGCCGACCGTCAATGACATCGTCGAATTTGTATGAAGACTAATCACTCTGGTTTCTTCAATACTAAGTAACCTGTCGGCATATTATCACTCAGAGTGTTCAACATTGTTCGTAGTCACGACAACTTTAGTAAGTTAGTCACGGTGCGTTGTGAGAACTACGAGGGTCCGACAGACACCGGTAGGCATTGTGAGAACTACGAGGGTCCGACAGACACCGGTAGGCATTGTGAGAACTACGAGGGTCCCACAGACACCGGTAGATCTTGTGCTGTAATAGTGTCATCCACTCATAAACAATCATCACTAACAGACAGCTACGCTATATGGGGATACTTCACCGCGGCTACTACGACCCCAAACTGAGATTGTTTCCCAACAGTATAAGTTAGATTTTAGTTTAGTTAGAGTATGAATCAATAGATAACTTAATTAAGTAGGCTAGAATCTGATTTTAAGTAATACAGTCTGATTTCACCAATCAAAGTAACGTATACATTGTTATAGAGTTTAATTTTACTTAACCCTCACCCACAAAGTCTTACCAGATTTTCCCGTTAACGACCTGAGATGGGAGTGTAAAATAATAAAAAATAAAACAATTACAAAATAAAAAACTTGATTGTCTAAATACACTTTAATGAACTAATAACCTTCAATCGTCCATTCATCATTTTGGATAATAAATATATATATATATATATTATTCACCTGTTATTAAACTATTGATGAATGAGTAAGCCATAAGGTTACTCATCCATCAATACCCATCCGCCCACCCATACACGTACAGTGGTACTGACCCACCCGCCCCCCATACACGTACAGTGGTATTGTCCCGCCCGCCCATACACGTACAATGGCACTGACCCACCTGACCGACCATACACGTACAGTGGTATTTTAGATGGTTGAACAATGTTATTGACCCTACTACCCACCCATACACATACAGTGGTATTGACCCTCCCACCCACTCATACACATACAGTGGTATTGACCTAACAAAAATAACAAAATTTTTTAACATCGGTTCATGGTTTATATTTAGGATGTCAATTAATCTCAATTTAAATATAGAATAGTATTGAATTTGCACTGATCATTATTTTGTTAAATTTAAATAATTAAAATCTCGTGGGTTTAAACAATTACTCATTGTTATTAATGTTTACCTATAAAGTAGGCTACAATAATTATTTATATTCAATATCCAAATTATGGTTTCATGCCAAATAGACTGCGCTAAGTAAGTTATCTTGCCAACCGTGATAACTGTCTAAGACCCACCCCCTCGTGATCAGATTCTCTTTGTTTCTGTGCAAGGAAAGCAATAATGTGGGCATAGAGGTTAACTTAACACATTTCACGGCTCACCGCACTGCAGCTGCACTAAATCACATGATGACATGGTTCCCATTAATGTAATTGATTGCACTAACCTATATTAAGCTCACGTCACTAGGCATTACATTGTGTAATTCATTTAGCAGCGATATCGGGGTTTTGTATTACTACATAAATGTGTAAGTCATAATTTATACGTTTACCTTTAATACGCACCACGTTATATTCTTGATTCATTTTTATTTACTACTAAGACGCAGGCTATAAAGATATTAATATGAGGGGTAAATTAAATAAATAAATAAATATAAATAAATAAATTCTTTATTGCATGAATACAATCAACAATTGTGTTGCAAAAGTCAAAATTTCTTTTAGCCTAAAACACTCACACACAATCGGACACATTCATACATACATCCTGCACATGCATCATACATTCACACACGACACCAGAATTGCATGATAGGGTGTTGACTGATTGTCCCAGCGGCTTTGAAAGAATTCTTCAACTGAATAAAAAGCATTTTCCACCAAAAGGTGTTTTAAACGTCTTTTGAACAAATTCAGGTTTTGATTTTTAATTTATTCAGGGAGCAAATTGATTAGATCACCCACTTGTGATGGCAGACGCTTGAAAGCTGCGCTTCTATGCCTCTGCGTTCTGTAATTATTCCTCCCTCTAGTTTCATAAGAGTGAACATCACTGCCGCGCGTCAAAGTGCACTAGTTTATTGACATTAGATAAAGATGTGCAGTAATTGTTACTAAATACGGTCAATTGTTTCTAAAAAAGAGCCATTTATTAGTTGTCCAGTAACCAGGGAAACTAAGTGTCCTAAAGTTTTACGGGGAATCCAAACCCCATAGTATTGATCTTATTTCATCTAATTGATAAGCTTCACATTCAGTTATCTTCGCTACACAACATCTGGACCTTGACTACCGGCCAATATGGACACACCAGACTTATCAAGCGCTAACTTTGGTTCCACAACGAAAGTATTAGAGAAGTATTATACCGAAAATTGAAGCGTAAAAGATCAATATTGTTTGGTGAATGAGCATAGTTTACAATAAGACCAGCTTCTCCTTATAAATAAGTAAAAAAGTATTCCCCTGGTTGTTGTGCCAAAGTA